>JAVYIG010005704.1:0-131395 GCA_035222895.1 Strongylocentrotus droebachiensis
CCAGCTAATACAGTTCTGAAATATTGAAAAATTATCAGAACATGAAAAAGTAACTCAAACGTCGTGAAAATCATCATTTAAATGTATTCCAAAATACTAAATTGGAGAAGAAAACCGGTTTAGTTATACTTCCTCTTTTTACCCTTATAAAGAGATGATGAAATTCATGTATAGCATTTGTTTGGAAACAGTGTCAATGCACTATTATTCAAATTTGTAACAAAACATTTGGTTCTATTCTATAAAGACCTATGTCAACAGAGCACTGGCATGTGGACGCCAAAAGACATTGTAACGCTCTTCCAGTATTGCTACTCGACACGCTCCATTACAGACGTCAAAGTCCTCAAAAAAAGCCCTTAAAACTTAACTTTTTGATAAGTGTTACCACAAATTGTAAATTGCGCTTTGTAAATCGCATTGTTAGGTCCTGAAATGCGCAGTGGAAGAACTTGTTATTATTTTACTTTTACAAGGAACAAGAAAGATCAGGGGGGCATTTCACAAAACTTGTCATCAGTGACAAATGACAATTTGTGTTATAAGCTACTGAAATCCTTGCTTCTGATTGGTTATCAGCACATTTGTCACTGATTTTTGTTATTTGTCATTGAAAGGCTTTTGTGAAACGCCCCCCCTGATACCATTCATGTCACATTTCCTACAGCTGAGCGATGTAGCTCGACTACGACCTCTGAAAGATCTGGTGAGTCTGTCTCTGTCCAAGAATCCTCTGTGCGACTTGGCCCACTACCGCCTTTATGCCGTGTTCCATCTCAGAACTGTTGGGCTGTTGGATAGGCAGCAGGTCGCCGAGAGGGAGAGGGTGGAAGCAGAGGAGAGGTTTGCTCAAGGTAAGGTGATGATGGTTGTGGTAGTAGTGTGGTGGTGGTAGTGGTGGTAGTGGTGGTGGTGGTGATGATAGTGGTGGTGATAGTGGTGCTGGTGAAGATTAAGAAGATGATGATGATTGTGTTTTTTGAAAGTGAGTAACGTGGGTATGGTGACTGAACTATATTTAATTTAATTTGGTTTTTGTGGGGGCCCTATTTATAAGCGATTTGCTTCTTTGTGGTCCTGATCATATATTTGCTTTGTATTTTGTATGTATTCTATTTCTATTGTATGCTTGCTTTTACATGTATATATATGGTTAATAAATTCAATTTAAAAAAAAGGATATAAAATGATAGCATAATATTTTTAACAAGTGGTAAACATACAGATGATAAAATTGATTCTTATTATTTTCATGATAAAGACGATGAACTTCATTTATAATGAAAACTTTTGTGCACATGTATACCTGGTAATGCTGATTGCTATTTTATCTATGATGAATACCGGTATGAAGAATATGATGATGATGATGATGAATATGAGGATTATGATTATAATGATAATGATTATGATGAGGCCTAAAAAAAAATGTTGTATTGCCTTCGTTATAGGTGCCAAAACATGGGTCGGTCTTTGGGCTGATATTTCTTAGTTTTGAATGCCCTTCATACATTTTTTTTCTAAAATACAGTAAAAAACAATATAACAAATTTAAAAGCCGACCGTAGATTTCAAGATTTTTTGGTAGGTCGCAAAGGGCAATGCAACAACTTTTTCTTTTTAGGCCTGATGACGAGAAGAATATAAATGGTTTTGATGAAATTCATGAAATTCATTTTTATCCTGTTATATATTTATTATCTCATATTGTGAATTTTTATTCTGTTCTTTACTCTTAATTTTCCAGGATGCAGACTGAGGGGGGTGACATGCTTTCAAGTAATAGCAATTTCAATTGCTTTTGTCACCCCTGACCAGCAGATTGTATCCTTCTCTCTCTCTCCTCTCCACTTTCTGAAAGCTGTTTGCATGTAGTATGACATTTCTATGTACATGTATTATTTGATTGTTATACTCATTGTGTGTTTTCTGATTGGTCAAATAAATAATAATAAGATGAAATCCATTGAAAATCCATTATCATTGTTTTCAGAGGAGATTGAGAACCTGGAGGTCCAGCTGGAGGCCAGAGATAAGAGTTTCCATGCCCTGGAAGCAGACCACACCACCACCCTGGACGAGAAAAAGAAGACAGAGGGAAAGGCCCAGGCACTGGAGAAGAAGTCCCAACTTGACCAGCAGAGGGTCAAAGAGCTGGAGAGTGAACTCAAAGCAAAGGATGAACTGGTGAGAGCAGGAGAAGTAGGGATGATGTTTGCTGACCATTGTGGTATCACTATGAACATGACGGACAAATAAAGAGGACAAAATATACAGTTCCTCATTCTACCCTCAACAATTGCTGTGGTAGACAAAGGAACATCCCTTCACTGCTATAATGTAAAATGTGTAGAACAGGTGTCACATGCATATTCACCTGTTCTACACATGTTTACATAATAGCAGTGAAGGGATGTTTCTTTGTCTACCACAGCAATTGTTGTAAATCTAATACGAGATGTCCTCTGTGCAGTCCTTGGTATTTCGTCCACTTCTGTTTGCCTCGACCAAGGTCGATGGAATGGTTGGATGGCAGTGCCGGAGTAATGATAGTGGCTGGACTCTCAGGAAGAGCATTGTCAATGCTGCTGAGGATACCCTTACCAATATTGGTTAATCTATTTAAATATTGAATGAAGTAACAAACTAAGGGAAATGGGAGAGAGAAGACATGGAATTTCTGCAAAAAATTGCCATTTAAATGATGACATTGCACTGTAAGGTATGAGAGATTGGATGAAAGTGCAAAGAGGCATATAGTTGGAGAGAAGAAAATTAGAAACTAAATTGGAGAGAAAAGTCGTGACAAATCTGCTATATTTAATTTCACCAAGTGGTATCGTTCTTGTTTATTTAAAAAAAGGATAAACTGAAGAAAGTGACAGAAAGAGAGAGACAGACCTGCCAACCAGTACGATTTAGTCGTATTTAGTACGATTTTTAGAAGCAAATACGACAGTACGATTTTCTTTAATAAAATACGATTTTCAAAAAAAAAAAAAAAAAAAAGTTATTTTTTATTTATTATTTTTTTTTTTTTTAAATTGATATTTTGTGGGAGCGTCCGCCATTTTCAATGGCAAAATGTCCATTCTGTCCTGTAAAGTATCTGACAAGCATCTCACATCGGCAATTTGGGGATGTTCAATGGTTTATCGAACACACCAGTCATGACGAAATCATGCATATTCAACCAATGATCAATAAAAAAAATTCTTCCTGTAGGTGAAAACTGTAAGAGGCATTGATCCGCGTAACAATCCGTGTTTATTTTCAAGAATACAACTTTTGTCAGTAAAATACAACTTTTGGGACTAAAGAATACAGTTTTTGAACTCCAGAGGTTGGCAGGTCTGGAGAGAGACCACCTTACAGGAATGGAGAGAAAAAACAGGAAGGCAGAAATGAAACACAATTATCAATCAATGATTCCTTGAAAATTTAACGTTTCACAGTCACTGTAAGCTATTGATTCTGTTGAATACAATACATACGTTTTTAATAACTAACTGGCATGCATGTCCGCATTTGTGTTCCATGTAGCTATTGCTATTTTATGATCTTTTCTATCTTTCTTTTTTATGAATGAATGGAATAAATGTCAACTTGAACTTGATCTTGAACATGTAGTTGAGACGGAAGACGGCTGAATTGACAAAGGCCTGTGAGAAGCAGTATCGTCTGGAGCAGGAGCTGGCTTTCCATAAGATCGATGCCAAGTTTGAACCCCTCCCTTATATGGCTTTTGTAGACCAGGTAAAGAATGTTGATGGCATAGCCAAGTTGAAAGCAATAATACTCATAAAATTGTTGATGAATGAAAAACAGTGGATATGATATGCTGGAAATGATATATTGTAGCCAAGAATTTTTTATTATATTACCAGTATTGCTGTATAGTATTGTTTATCAGGAGAGATTTTTTGTAATTGTTTTGTTTTGTTGTTTTCCATGCAGATTTTCAAGTTTATTGAGTAAGGCATATTGTACTGTCAAGTCAATAATTATATATATATTACTCTTATATTCTGATGCACCTATAAAGTGGAAACTTATCCCAAATTGTTATGGAATTAAAATATCGTGACCCTCCGGCGTAGTGATATTTTGCCACTGCTGATTCAGTATGGGAAATGGCATGTACAATACATTTGTATATGAATCAGACCTAAAAAACAAAGATGTTTTATTGCCCTTTGTGACCGACCCAAAAATCTTGTAATCTACTGCCTTTGAAAATAAAAAAATTAACCGTTTTTTAGAGAGAAAAAAATATTAAAGCATTCAAAACTGAGAGATATCAACCCAAAGAGGGAGAAAAAGAAGAAGAAAAAAATGATTTGAAAAAATGATTTCCGACCGACCGCCCCATGTTTTGGAACCTAAGGGCAATACACAACAACTTTTTTTTTTAGGCCTCATGTGTAACGAACTCATTGAGTTCCAAAACGCATGATGTGAAAGAAATATGAAAAAATTCCTGTCACAAATAAAACCTATATCAGAAAATTGTTCTTGTCAGCCTCTAATCAAGAAAGTTGCAATATATTAACCCAACAGCAACTAGAGATTTTGTAAAAATGGCCTATTACACACTGAAAAACGTTGCAATATTGCTCTCATTTTGACATTGTTCTGAACAATATGAAACATGCGCTATATTGTATGCAGAATCCTACTGTGGACATCCTAATGATTACATACGTAAAATATTATCTTGGTAGACCCTAGAACGGATACTATAGCACGTTGAAAACGGACGGGCGGTTTCGGACTGTTCAGTGGGTAAAAGGAGGGGCAGTTTCGGGTGGTTTAGGTGCTAATGGGTTAATCTTGGGGATGCTTTTTATTTTTAGGAGAAAAGAAACTACTAAAAACAAATTCTGGTGCTTTCCTCTTTCAGGTTGATGGTGGCACAGAAGAGAGTGCGTACATCGGCCAAGCCAGCTTCAGACGCAACGAGTTTGCCTCGGAGCAGTACCTCACCCCCAGGGGTCAGAAGCTGAGGTACCACCTCACCCCGGGGAGTGCGGACGTGGACCCCTCCATGAAGAGACAACTCAACGAGACCCTCGACATTACCTTGGCGGATAAAGAGAAACAGATTGGTAGAGGTGAGAAACCATCTGAGACATGCATGTAATAATAATAATAATAATAATAATATGTCTTGTTTACCTAGGTTAGCCTCATCAGTATTCATACTGTTCTCCCTGAGGGCCCTGCAATCATATTATTACCCCGGTCATCGGATTCAGGCTTACCCGCACACAATGTATGCACATTCTCCACTCCCTGGGGAGCATTCCAGCCAGGCGTCACTTTTACAAGCGCACACTTGCTAATCTAAGCACATTAGCTTTCGCATCCTACCGGTATATGTTTATGTGAAGGCCCTTTCAGATGTGAAGCAGTAACCTTCTTTAAAAAAAGAAAATATAGAAAACAAAAGCAGTGGCAAATATAACTTTTTTTTTCAACCTCCCCCCCCCCCCCCCCCCCCCCCCCTTTCCCATGTGCACTTTTTGCTATTGTCTCTTGCAATTAAACATGTAAAACTTTGTAGCAGCGGTATTTTGAGTGGGGGTTTGAGGTTTGGAAAAGAAAGCTGTGGCAATTATATATATGTTTGGCCATTGTTAACTACCCCCTCCCCCTTTCTGATATTGTCTCATGCAATTATACATGTAACGCTTTGTAGCAGCGTGTTTTGTTTTAGGTGTTTCATTGCTTCATGTGTAAATGGGGCTTTTAGGTGCAAGCAGACATCTGATGTTATCTACATGACTATGAAATAGATTTGTATTGATTTATTGATTCTGCATTCTGTGTATATATGTGATGTGTCGCCTCTGCACAATAATATTAAGTATTCAAGCTTCACATGCTCATGTTCAGAATGTATACCTACCAGTACCGTTAAACCAAACGTAGAGAATGAGATAACCAATTTTTAGATTAAGTTTGTTAAAGCGTGCAAGGCACAATGACAATGACTGCTCCCTTGATCAATGAAAGAGATCATAGATGTGAGATCCAGGTTAATAATGTGTGAAAAGAAACCTCTGGGTATACAATTGTATTACACATTTTGACTTTGAGGGTAAAATTAGCTGTGGGTTGAGGGTGAATAATATCATGTACTCTGATTGTGACAAAATGTTAAAATGCACAAGTTGCCGCACCAAACACCATTTTAGCCCTAAATATTACCCAACTAGCAAACTTGCACATATGGCTGAGTGGTGTGATGGCATGTACATCTATCATCAATTCACTTTGCTCTTACATGTATATGTAGCCCTAAAATTTGATATACCGGTATTTTGAAATAAAACATTACACCCACTTGTAATACACTCATTATGTGATTATTGACACACCCTGTACTTTTTATAGCAGCTGCCCCAATTTCCTGTAATACCTCTGAGTCTATTCAAATCAATTTTGTATTCAATACTACATTTCAGGGTGCTACAAGAATTTTTTTCACCACTTGCCCTGTCGGGCAAGTGGGTTTTCAATTTACTTGCCCAAACAATATTTCCACTTGCCCAAAACTTTAAAGCGAAAAAGGACTCGAGGTTAAAGCATTTATTATCTCATAATGATAAGTTAGTGTTTTAGATAGCAAATTAATGCACATACATGTACAGTGTAACTGTACTGAATAATAACCTAATATGTCAAAGAAAATGGTCAACAAAGGATGGTTGAAGGTTTAAAAAACGCATTTTATTGATTCTCCATAAATAATCAGATTCACATGAATCTCGGCAAGGTAGAATGGTTCAAGCAGGTTTAAGTTTTTAATATTCAGTCATGTAAAAAAGCATAATGACCCTGTTGTAAAAAATATGATACAAACATGTCATTAATGGTAGCCACATGTACCATGGTGCAACATCACATGTGTGTCTGTGCAAGCCGCTGTCATTTGGAAACGTAGGCTAATTTTCAGCTGTTAATAATTTGGGTCAACTCTTCCATCAAGAAACGTCATGTAAATAATGGGTAATCAACTATTTTAAATAAAGTACGGACATTTTTATTTCATCATTCACTGCTATAAATATCATGCCAAAATTTGTAAATTCTTACTAAATAATAATATTGAAGATATTTTACGATAAATCTCGTATTAGTATGCGAAAACTAGACTAAACAACGTCGCTAAAACCATGAAAACAAAACAACAACGGCTTATATTCTGGGGGTCTCGATACTATTATCAAAATGACTCGCTCGGTCGGATCTTGAGACCGCAGTAATAAATTGAAAACGAGACAAAAACATTCATCTGATTTATATGAGCAGCAAGTTTTAAATAATATGTTCACAATCATTAACAGTCATTATGAATAAATATCAAACATTTGACTTTTTGTACTTACTAGAAAATCCCTGTTGTTTATTCCATTCCGATTCGCACGTGTTCATTTCCCTAGAATAATGACGTCATATTTGGCGTGATTCAACCAATCGGCAATCAGAGAATAGCAAAGGCCTGTCGGTGCGGCCTGCAGAGCTAGAGAGAGAGAGCGCGAATAAGCTCGCAGCTGGTACGATCGCGCTAGCTGTCTCTAGCTAGCTCACGGCCGGCCGTGCGTGGAGGCGGAGCGGCATTCATGGCTTGAAGTGTCACTGTTGCATGCGCGCTGAGCTAGCTGAGCTGGCTAGCTGTCTGTGAAGTTTTTTCGAAATCGGAACGATCGCTTTTTTGCTTCTGGATTTTGACGACGGGTAAGAAGTTGACGGGTGAATGGTAGAGTTCTTGGACACTAGGAAATTACTGTAAAAGTATCACTTGCCCGAATCGGGCAAGTGATAATTTGATTTACTTGCCCGACGGCTCAATTTGGTTGCCCCGGGACGTCGGGCAAGCGGGTTTGTCGCGCCCTGCATTTACATGTAGGTCACTTTACATGTATATATCCATTAGTGTGTATGTAAATAAATCGTGATTACAACATTTTTCTTTACACACCCTGTACAATGTAGGGATTTCTATGAATGAAATACTTGTGGAGACAACAATCAAAACTACATGTAAAGATTCTGCTTCCGAGCTATTATATATTTCTATAGGATGGCAATTTTTCATATATACTCTTTTGAAAATCACAGTGATATCTGAAATATGGGTGGAAATTAGGCAACATTTAGAGGAGATAATGTACCTGTACATGTACAGTACATAAACTTTGAATAAACTTTGAATTTATGTTTGCTTTGTACTTTTATTGTTTTTAAGATTTTTCATGAAGTCATAACTACTAGTTTTTAATGACATTTTTTAATTTATTAGTTTTGTCATAAAATCAAAGCTGAGCCTGTGAACTAGACTAGCTTCTCTGCCATTGCACCTGCTCTTTCTTCCTGGCTTGGTTGGCAACCGTGGCAACCATACATCATGTAGTACCAGGATTGATGAAGAGATATATGGGTTGCAAATTGATTTAACGTTTTATGTACTAAAATGGAGGTATTGCAATGTTATCGAGAGCAAACCGATATTCAATAACTTCAGTTTGGGATCAGTTCCATCTCATAGATGTTTTAGGGAGATAAGCAGTGATCAGTTCGGATTCGCAGATGTATCAACATTTGTTATCAGCATTTTGAGTGTCATCTAAATATATGTACATATAGATGCTTTAGTTGGTAAGTTTATACCCGGTATACATGTACATTATAAATTTAGAGTAGTTGTGCAGTTAGGTTTATGTGTAAACTCATTCTTGTACTTACATGTATGATTTTATTATTTGTCAAGATCATCTTTTTAGAATTGGTATTGTTTATACAGAGAATACATTCACCCAAAAGTATCATGCAATCTTATGTTCTGTGTCATTTTATAAACTATATATCTATATTTATATTAGAATATTTGAATGTGTTCTTTTTTATTATACATGTATTTTACGTTCTATACCATCTCATTCAGAGTATATTTTGCTGCAATTTTGTATTCTTCTAATCTCAATAATCATTAATATGCTCTGTAACATCCAATACTTTTATGCTTATTTGTACTGTTTATGTTCTGTTGATGTATTTGTATTCATATTTAATTGTATTTATTTCATGTCCCCTTTGCAAATCAGCCTAGTTGCAGGCTTTTACCATTTTTTATACAAAAAAGTGAATCAATCAATCAATCAAAATTCTCTAGTCATTGCCAACACTATAATTTTTCCTTCACAACCAAACAGCTGAAGAAAGACTGGATAAATTACACAAGCAGCTTGCTGATGCAGATGATCAAATCAGATTGGTGAACGACAGGTTGCGAGAAGCAGAGCGCAGAATGGAGAAAAAACCTGTAAGATTATACACAAGCTTGGTATTTTCAGCAATCAGATAGTGGTCATATTTTCATGTGTTAATTTTTTGTGTCCCAGGCGGAATGGTACAAATACCCATTTTCAATTTTTGTAAAGATAAAGAAATATTGTACCGAGGTGTAACTTATCATTGTTAACAGTGTCGATCATTTATAGATCTGAAGTAAAAAAGTGTTTTATGGATGTCATGAAACTGAAAGACATGTGAAACATTTAAAATGCATAAATGTAGTTCTCAAAATGCACACTAATTTGCTGCCAATCTGTTCATACCCTTCTTGAGGACACTTCATGAAGTGTTACCTCTTTTTTTTTCTTGTAAGCTGACACATTTTTAGTCTAAATTGTTTATACCAGTGGTACATGCTAAGTATTAACCATTTCTTAATCCTTTTATTATTACAAAACTAAATAGATGTCAATAAATTTGTGCATGAATACTTTCAAGATCTTGGAATTGGCTTACCGGTAGGTCACCTTCAGTGTTGTTTTTGTTTTGTTTTTTTCTCAACCTATTCCTTTTACTTTGATACAAATTGTATTTTTGTTTTACAAAGCTTCACTGAAATAAAGATTTGTCTTTTAAAATGGGAGATTAAAGATAAACTTGAGTTCTGGTAAACAAAGAAAATGAATTCTAATAGAATCAAACAAAACTTACACTGAATGTTCAAGATTACAAATAAATGTCATTTGCCAAACAATTTTGGTAGAAAATGTATACTGGCTGGGCAATGAGCATAGAATGATAAGGAAATCAAGGTAAGTAGTCCGACACCATTTGTGTAACTGTAGTCCCATACACATCTTTCTGTGTACATGCAGTGCTTGATACTGTACCAAGAAGTGGGCCAAATTTATTATGATTTTGATGACTCCAGAACTTTGCAGTACACACCAATACTTACATGCTACATGATCAAACTTTTCTGATCCATTCCACACCTTTTCTTTCACAATGCAATCGCATGACCAGGGGGGCATTTCCCAAAACTTGTCATCAGTGACAAATTACAGTTTTTGTTATAAGCTACTGAAATCCTTGCTCCTGATTGGCTATCAGCAGATTTGTCACTGATTTTTGTCATTTGTCATTGGAAAAAGGCTTTGTGAATTGCCCCCCAGAACCAGGCCTGATAAAAAAAAACGATTTAAATAGGTTTCCCGACTTTTTCAGAATTTTTACCAGAATTTTACCAGATTTTTTTTCTTCCCTATTGTATCCTGATTTTCCCGATTCCCCCTTATTTTCTCTATTCTTTCCTATTTTACCCTATTTTTTCCCAATTTTTCCCAATTTTCTTACTTGAAAGGGGGGAATGTTGTTAGATGCCATTTTTTCCCCACGAATCCACTTCTTTTTTTTTTGAGGGGAAAACAAAAAACCTATTGTTTTTTTAGTGCTCACTATCACCCCTGCAGAACTCAACTTTATCTTTAATCAAAAAATCTTCTATTCCTTTCAGCCTCTGGAAGAAGAGGAGCGCCATCGCCTGGAGGGGTTGCTAGGGGAGCATCTGCGCTCGGTGACTGGGCTCAAGGATCGCATCACTCAGCTGGAGGATGGCATGGCGACCACTCTGGATATCATCGAGGCTAAGGATAGAGAGATGGCTGATCTCAAGAGACAGCTGGCTCTGATGGAGGAGGGCGACCCAAGACACGTAAATTTGAAGTTTATTTATTTCACATTTTATATAAAAAAACAGTTTAAAGTCTTTTTTTATTTTTTTATACAGGCGTACATTATATAAGAGTAGATTTCACACGAGAAAAAAAAAAAAAAAAAGATTTCAAATCAAGTATAATGTACGGAAAATAAGTACAAAATTTCGGAATATGTAGATATAACAGGCAAGGTAAAAACAAAGTAAAATGTAGGGAGCCTAAATAAAAAGCGTAGCTTTTAAGGAAAATAATAAGTAGGAGAAGGTGAAGAAGGTAAGAGAGAAGAAGAGGAAGACAAAAAAGAAGTGGAAGAAGAAGAGAAAGCAATTGATGACTTCCATTCATTTTCCACTTTATTTAGAGTAAAAATGTGAGTGATTATGATCTAATGGACATGTATATACACAGGCTATGTTACCGGGGGAAAATTTTGTAGTCCAGTGGATAAGTCTCCGAACTGTGAACCACAAGATACGGGGTGATCAAATCCCTGCTCCAACACTAACGTCCTTTGGCAAGACTTTAATCTTCATTTGCCAAACTTCAACCCGGTGAGGTAAATGGGTACCTGGTAGGATTATTACTTGAAATGCACTGTGTGCTAATAAAAGCTGCCAGAGCTAAAGCTCTTTTGAAACGCGTAGGGATGTTGTATTATATTGTGTTATGTGCTGAACGGATTATTAATATTATTATTGTTCTTTTCCTAGGCTGAACTGCACGCCCAGCTGGCTGACAGGGAACTCCAGGCCGCTCAGGTAGCCAGGAACTACGCCAATCTCCAGCATGATCTAGATAACACCCTGGGTAGACTCACTGCAGAGATGGATAGGGTGAAAAGTGTAGAACAACAACTAGCAGATGGTGAGGTTCAATTCCTTCACTAATGTAACCATTCATATAAGGCGGTGTCACACAGAGGCCCAAAATCCGGATTTTAGTATCCTCTTGATTGGCTATCTGCCATCAATTATCCCTTAAAAAATCACTTAACAATCCTCTAACGAAGCAAGATAATTCTCAATTTTCAAGGGATTTTTATGCCTCCGTTACGAAGTAGCCGGAGGCATTATGTTTTCGGGTTGTCCGTCCGTCCGTCCGTCCGTACGTCTGTACGTACGTCCGTACGTACGTCCGTACGTCTGTACGTACGTCCCGTTCTCGTGATCACGTTATCTGAAGAACCGATCGATGGATTCCTGCCAAACTTTGGTCATGTATGTATCTTGCAGAGTCGATGAACTGATTAGATTTTGGGGTCACGAGGTCAAAGGTCAAAGGTCACAGGGCTCATTATGTATGCAAAAACAGCTTGTGATCGCGTTATCTCAAGAACCGATTGATGGATTCCTGCCAAACTTAGGTCATGTATGTTACTTGCAGAGCTGATGAACTGATTTGATTTTGGGATCATGAGGTCAAGGTCAAAGGTCACAGCGCACATTATGTATGCAAAAATAGCTTATGATCGTATTATCATTAGAACAGATTGATGGATTCCTGCCAAACTTAGATCATTTATGTATCTTGCAGAGCCAATGAACTGAGTAGATTCTTGGTTCATAAGGTCCAAGGTCATGGGCTCATTATGTATGCAAAAATAGCTTGTGAACGCATTCTCATTATAGAACTGACAGATGGATTACTATTTAACTCAGGATATCTTGCAGAGCCAATGAACTGAGTAGATATAAGGATCATGAGGTCAAAGATCAAAGGGTCATATATGTATAGGAGAAATTGCTTGTAATCACGATATTCTGAGAACCTGTTGTTAATGGATTACAATTGAACTTGAATTTGAAAAATTTCTTCTGTTTTGGTTTGTAAACTTGCTCTATGACGGAGGCATCATTTTCGACTGCGCGCAGTCGAATTCCATCTAGTTCTGTCTGACACCAATGTTGAAACAATCCCCTTTAAAGTCAGTGTAAGGTCAATTTTTGACTTAATGATTGGTTGGCATATGGTTTTTAACGCGCTATCATAACCTGCGCACAATTATATTATAATGGCCCATCAAAATTCCGGATTTTAGTTATCCAGATTATTTGTAGCCTGTCTGTCACCGACGTAAATGCAAAAAATAGATTTCTAAAATCTGGTTCATTCAAGATGGGTCTGGATTTTTCTGTGTGACACCGCCTTTACAGTCAAACCTGCTTTAGTGACCACCTGTCTACAAAGACCACATTTTTTGTTTCCCTTGAAAATGGTTTCTCATTGAAACATGTACTAAAGGAACCTGTCTACAAAGACCACCCGTCTGCAAAGACCACTTTTTGTGTTTCCCTTCCTTGGTCGCTATAGACAGGTTTGACTGTACATTATTTATTTCTTTATTTGTTCATTTATTCATGGTATAAGAAAAATCTCGATTAGCAACCATTGACTGAATCGTTCACATTTGACAAGCAAATCTTAAAGATAAACTCCAGTTCTGGTAAAAAAAAGAACATTAATTCTCACAGAATCAAACAAATCATACACTGAATGTTCAAGATTACAAATAAATGACATGTGCCAAACAATTTCGGAAGAAAATGTATACTGGCTGAGTAATGAGTATAGAAAGACAAGGAAATCAAGGTAGTACTAGCCCCGACACCATGTGTGTTGTCCCATATATAGCTTTCTGTGTACAGTGCTTGTTACTACCAAGTCTCGGCCAAATTTATTATGATTTTGATGACTCCAGAACCTTGCAGTGCACACCAATACTTACATGCTACATGATCAACTGTTTCTGATCCATTCCACATCTTTTCTTTCACAATGCAATCGCATTACCAGAACTCACCTTTACCTTTAATAATTGCAAATGGTAAAATTATATGATAATCAGGGTACATAGATCACTGTGGTTTGAATAATTCATGTATGTCATTCATGTATGCATTCAATAATTCATTTTATCTATTAATCTATTGGTTTACCATTTCATATACCGATTCATTTATTCAGTCAATTGTTATTTCATACAGTGTACAGTATGTGCATCTGTGGGTACATGTGTTACTTGTATATTATTCATCTAATGTGTGTACATTTATTCATCCATTTAATTAATTTATGAATGAATTTATTGTGTGATTAACATTTTTGAACTTCATTTTACTACAAATGACTGGAACCACCCAAAGGTCATTGATATTAAAATCACTGAAAATGATGAGCAAGAATATAGTGAGCAATTCACCATGAGGCTCATGAATACTCTAAAAGATCTCTGGTAAAAACATGAATAATAAAATACTACATTACATTATTGCTCTGCCAAAATCTCACTTATATTGTAGCAAATTCAAATAGATATGTAAGAAAAAGTTTTTTTTTTTTAATTTGTTATACTCATGGAAATCAAATCTTCATTTTTAGGACAAGTCGATCTGAACGACGAGCTTCGTAACGAGCTGCAGAGTATTGTGGGAGGTCTGACCAATTACCTGAACCAGGTCAAAGGTCAGGTCGTGGAGCAGCAGAGGGAGAACGCCCGGCTCCAGCAGGAGAGAGAGGAGCTCTTAGGGAGACTGAAGGAGGCAGAGAGGAGGAGAAAAGAGGAGGGACAGAAAAAAGTGGATGCTCTGGAAAAGGTAGGTACTCTTGTCATTTTTGTTACCTCCCTGAAATGCCGTCTAATGAGGTCTAATAATCATTTGATGATTATTACTGTTTATGATTGAATGATTATTAGACCATATGGATAGTAGACAAACTGGAAATTAGACTAAATAAGCAATAGACCAAATGGGTAGTCTACTTATTGGAGATTATACCAAATGGCTATTAAAGTACATGCTAGTTATAACTTCTCCTTATATCATTTCTTTAACCTTTCATTACAAAAGAATTCATATGAAATTGATAATATATCACCAAACATAATATTCATGTTTTCTTTGAGAGTGTGCAGCTGTAAAATAATACATAATAGGAAGATTAAATGAGAACTTACCTGTTTGAAATTTAATCTGGATTTTATAAGTAAGTCGTAGAGAAGAGACTACATGTCCGATCGGGGTGTAAAATGAGATCCCGCTGGTCACGTGTGTCAATCTTAAAAGCAGTACGAGGCTACAGGATATACATAGGAAGATGAAGATGTTGAGAACTTTTCTGAATAAAGCTAAGTAAGTCGCAGGGTGGGAGAGGAGGGATGTAGTCTCTTCTCTACGACTTACTTATAAAATCCAGATTAAATTTCAAACAGGTAAGTTCTCATTTAATCTTCCTATTTTACTACGTAAGTCTCCGATCGAGACTACATGTCCGATCGGGGTGTAAAATGAGATTTCAAAGCCCTGTAGCTTCGTACGTAACAAAACACCTGTAAAGCCATCAAAAAGGCATCAATACAGAATAAAAACCCATACATGTATGAGCATACCTGTGCAAACTACCATTCGAAGAATCACTGTTTCAGTAAAGCCTGAGCATATTGGCCAGTGTTCTGCAACGGCTTGCAATAAAACTTTCTGAATGTCTTCTCTGACACCCATCCTGCCCTAGAGAGGATCTCTGACACCGGCACCTCACTTCTTTGTGCTGCTGATGTAGAGGCTGCCCTTGTGGAGTGAGCATTGAAGATTTTTGTGTCGATACCGGCCTCATGCATAACAGTCTTAATCCAACGTGCTATCGTTTGCTTCGACGCACGATGATGAGGCTTCTTATAAGTCATTAACAAATGTCTGTTCATCCCTCTTAGATTCTGTGTCCGCTGCACATACTCTTTCATATAGTTTATTATGCACAATCTCCTATCCGGAGGGTATGCATTTAGCGTTACGTTGAACCCTGTATTTCCAGGCTTATTTTGTTTCAGCGTATTTTCAAAAGCAATCTCAACAGACGATTTTTTCCACCTCATCCTGTCCAGGTGAATAACGTGAAGAGACTGCACCCTTTGTGCAGAAACAAGGGCTATCAGCATAGTCAATTTCTGAGTAAGTTGCTTCAAATTAAGTGCCTTGGCTGGAGATAGCTTTCTAAGGTAGTCCAAGACCACTTTAACATCCCAGATAGATGAGTATCGAGGTGCAGGCGGCTTTAAGTGGAAAACTCCTTTCATAAATCTATTTACTAGTGGATGTGACCCAAGAGGCTGTCGCCCATCATCAACAATAAGAAAAGTGGAAAGAGCACTTCTGGCCGTATTCAGGCTACTGTATCCAACTTTTTCTTTGTCTAACATATACGTAAGAAAGGCAAGTACATCACAAACTTTAACTTGCAAATAATTGATGCGTATTTCCGCACAAAATCTTTTCCATTTCCTAATGTACACCTGGTACTGTGACTTAGTGGAAGCTTTCCACGAAGCTGCTATGACATCTATTGTCCTTTGTGTGAGGCCTTGCTCTACATAGAGTCCCTTCCAAGCCTGCAACATAGAAGTGATAAATGATTATTCAAAGGATGTGGGGTACCCAAAACTGGCTGACATAATAACGTTTTACTCTTTCGAATTAACATGGGTTCCTCCACAAGCATACTGCTAAGAACAGGGAACCAAACCTGTGTTGGCCAATTGGGCACCACCAAAATCCCACATGCCTTATCGTTTTGGATCTTTTGCAAACACAATGGCACTAGATTGAAAGGGGGAAACGCATAGAATTCCCATTGGCCCCAGTCAACCGTGAAGGCATCTACTGCCCAGGCCTCCGGATCGGGCCTCCAAGATATGTATCTGTCTACCTGCTTATTTAGGCGGGAGGCAAACATGTCAATTTCTGGCAACCCAAATCTCTGGACTATTTGTTGGAAATTGCTCTTATTCAACATCCATTCTGTACCGTCCGAGAATTTTCGTGACATGCGATCTGCCTCAATATTCAATCGCCCAGGTAAGTGAGCAGCTGTAAGCCAGATGTCCTTACTAATACACCATTTCCAAATATTAATGGCTGCTTTATTGCAGTCAGGCGATTTTGTACCACCCATATTATTGAGATATGCAACGGTAGTGGTGTTATCTGTTCTTACTAGTACATGAAGGCTCCTTTTCTCTGAGCAAAAGGCTTTTAGCCCATGGGCAACTGCCACTGTTTCTAGCAGATTAATTTTATTCTGAGTTGCCTCTTTCAGCTCATCACTATTCCATCTACCACCTGTTGAAGTGCACAGGTTTGTTGCCCCCCAGCCTTTACCACTGGCATCCGTATGGATTTCCATATCTGGTTTTGCCCTCTGCATGGTATTAAATTGTGACTCAATGTTCAGTATCCACCACTGTATTTCATGGATGCTTTCTTTTGATAAGGTCATTTGCCTATCAAAATGTCCCTTGTTCATTGCAAGGGCACGAATCTTATCTTTTTCCAAGGCTCTATAAAAAAGAGGTCCATATTGTATTGCTGGGAATGATGCCACAAGCTGTCCAATAACCCTGGCAACTTTTCTTATTACATGTTTCTCAACACCCAACAGTTCCTTACAAGACTGCTTAATATTCTCTTGCTTTTCTTTTGGGAGCCTGACCTTCATATCCAGGGTGTTCAGATTGAAACCCAGGAAGGTTATCTCACGAGTAGGATCTAAAATAGATTTCTCAGGGTGAACAATAAACCCCAAATTTGACAGCAACGTAGTAGTTGCTTTCACTGCTGCCTCAGTCTTCCTGGCAGTTTTTGCAATGATAAGTGTATCATCTAGATATCCGATTACAATATGGCCCTGCTCCCTGAGCGAAGCAAACACAGGCTTAAGCAGTTTTGTAAAGAGCCTTGGTGCCGAGCTTAGCCCATTGGGAAGTGATTGGAATTGCCATAACTTTCCCTGCCATGTGAATCTCAGATATTTTCGAGAAACAGGGTGGATAGGTACCGTGAAATATGCATCTCGAAGATCGACTGAAGCTAAATAATCTCCTGGGGAAATGAGGGGTAGAGCTGTCTTAATATTGTCCATCTTAAAATGGCGATATGTAATACTCTTATTCAATTCTGACAAATCTAGGATAACCCTGAGGCCACCATTTTTCTTTGGCCTCGTGAAAATGTTTGATATGAATTCCCCTTCCACATGCTCACATGTTTCAATGACATTTTTCTTGTCCAGCTTATTGATTTCTTCTTGAATCACAGCTGTTTCCTCAGAATTTCTTCTGAATTCATGAAGGGGTTTTTCCCTACATGGGGGAAATTTTAATGGGTCAAATTCAAGCTTGTAGCCCTGTACAGCTTGCAAAATATTTCGATCAGATGTAAGCTCTCCCCATTTGTGCACATGAAGCTTCAGTCGGCCTCCGACAGGACAATCTTTCTTAATTGTAAGTGAATTGGAAGCTAATTTTGTCTCCCTTACCTCATCTTTATCTGGCAGTTGCTCTACTTCCTGCCCTGCCCCTGGCCCGCTTTCCGGAACTGTGGGGCTTGGTGTCCCTCTCGGGACGCCGTCGGTGTGAACGTATGAGGAACTTGTGGAGCTCTCTTCCTCCACTGGTTTCGTTGGCCTAAAAAAGGCCTGGACGCACTCCCTGGTGAGTCCGAATAGGATGTCCGCGACGTCCAACCAGCTTCCTTATATCGACGGAACTGCCCTTGGTTCGGGTAGGGGCGATACGATGCCCTAGGCTTTTTAAAACCACCTCTCATAACTCCGGCAGCCGCTTTGTGCTGGTCTTGCAAATCTTTCACTTGCCTGCCCAAATCATCCCCGAAGAGGTACTTTGACACCGGGTTCGTGGGCTTGCACAGATGAGTGAACTTTGCGTTTAGATCTGGCTTTATTAATTCTTTACGGAGTGCATTCATCTCAAAATTTGCATTGCATAACAACGCCAGAACATCCTGTTGTTCGGAAGGTATGTTGTTCGGATCAAGCAGGCTGACATAAGCCGAGATGCCCCTTGTAAGGGATTTTTGAACCCTCTGGAGCTTTACATCCTTCGTACGAACAGAGGCAGACAGATTGTCCCAGATGGTCTGATTAACTTTCGGAGTGTCGATTGCTAGACAGTTTGAGGGGCATGGATATTTGCTACTGGTCTCATCGAGCACTTTCTCTTCCAGATGATGGCTCATCAAATAGTTCACAGAGTTTGCTAGCTCCTCATCGAGGGGCTGCCCAATATCTGACGCCACTGCAAATTTAGCAGCAAAGGTTGGTACCTTCTGTGCTTCAGTCCCGTCCATGCATGACTCTAACTCTGAGCTATGTTTTGCACTCATGCCATCATCCTCCATATCTACTTCCTCTGTATGTGTTAAGTCATAATCTGCGCTAGCAGAGGAGGCTGAATCACTGCGACTGTGATCGATATGTCGCTCCGGCGGTGCATGTCCCATGCCTGCCATATCTCCCTGTTTATTGGGAAGAGCCTCCATAAATTGACAAAGTAAGCCTTCAAGTCTGTCAAGACGGTTGTTGACCAACCCAATGTTGTCATCTTTCAACGCCGCCGAGCTCGGTTTTGTTGCTGTCCTGGACCGAGTCGCCGCTGCCGCCGAGCGGTCGGTAGGCTTCAGCACCGCCGGTACTCCCCGGCCGCGGTCCGTGGTGGCCGCCGTCCCTTTTGCTGCCGCTGGGCGGTCAGCTTGACTAGCACTCATCGTCTGATGCGGCTCCGTTGCTCTATTTTGACTCAAATTTTCTGCCGCTACGCGGTCAGTTTCTTTCTCTTTTTTCTCCTTTTCCGCGGCAACGCCTGCGGATCGTTTTTCTTTTAGTTCTTTCATAACTTGTTAAGTTCCAAAATCAAGAATTTCCGCGAAATTCTGTGAAATATTGGTTAGGTTGTGAAAATCCTTTCCACACAAACACAACACGCGCCAACGAATTGACACACGTGACCAGCGGGATCTCATTTTACACCCCGATCGGACATGTAGTCTCGATCGGAGACTTACGTAGTAAAATGTATAATATGTTTTTAAAAATTATTACAAAATACGTCACCCGCATTGTTTACACTCTATTATGAGTTTTTGAATTATGTAATTTATATACAATGGCTGTGTTATGATTCTTCTAATCCCAACCAATTAATTCATTTACTTGTGATCGCTTTGGTTTCTTTGGTTAAAAAAAATCTTTGTTGATTCTTCACTTGATGGCCACAAGCTGGAGCTGTGGTGGACCCAGACGGTAGGCATTGTGTTTTCGCGGATTACATTTGTTTGAAGTACGTTCTATTCAGATACTTCATTGTTTTGCTCCCCTCTTTCTTTCACACATTCATTTCTCTGACTTGAAAATGTCTTGATTTTTACTTCATTTCTCACACATTTTGTCTGCTGGTAAAATTCACAAGCACCAATCTGTTTGTTTATCTTTGGGAACACTGCTTATGTATATCTATACCAACATTCATGCATACCTGCCAACGGAGGAAAATTAGTCTGTCATCTTTGGTTTTAAAAACACCATTGTTTACTATTTTTATTATTAAATCAGCGCCTTCAACTGCAACTCAAAGTAAAATCGCTTTTAATAGTTTTCGGTGACGGACCTGGGATACTTCTACCAAAGTATGGTGGTGTCAACAACAACAAAATTGGGTATTCGCCTTTAAGTGTCCTCGAGTACCTCATTACTGTTACAGGCTTATGCACAGCCCTCTATTTTTCTCCTCCAGGTTCTATTTCATCAAGGGAATTTTGAGCTTTTAGTCCTTGTTTTGGTTTTATTTTTTTATGGGGGAGGGGGTTGCATAAGTGTTGAAAAATGAGTTTAAAGTGAAGGAAAAGGGCATTCCTACATGTTGAAAATACTAAAAGCTCCCTACCGTGGGAGAGGGACAGCCCTCTCGATCACACAAACCAACCACCCCTCGCTCCTCCTTTCGGTCGCTCCGCTCCGTCACAGTCCTCGTAAAAAATTATTACTATTTTTAGTCTTCAAAGGTTGGCAGGTATGTTCATGTACCACTTCAAGATTTGCAGTTGGTATTCAGCAGTTGTCATTCAGTGATTGCAGAAGTGTGTTTGTGCCATGGAAAGACTTGATTGTACTGTTGTCCAAAAGAAGAAGGAAAAATCATGAAAACTAGGTTTTTTTGTTAGAGGCAAGCAAACTACTCAAGACTCTCCTGAGTCTGCTTCTCCAACAGGTGTAATTGATGATACAAGGTACCATATTGATCCAACATTTTCAGTGGTTCTTTTCTCTAAAGAAATACCTGTAGGATCATGCCTTGGATTCCATTTGAAGTTTGTTGGATTTAGGGTTAAAGTTAGGCTTGGTGTTAGATGTGGTGTTTGTGCTTGGTCCGGGTTGAAGCATCGAATTCTATTGGTGTAAAAATGGGTCTTACAATGAAACACTTTGGAAAATATAAGGATGCTTATAGTTTTGAATTGAGTGTACATTTACATTACATATGTACCTGCCATTGAGAAAATGGAAGATTTCACAGATACTGTATTAAAGACACATAGAAGTGGGCTCTCATTGGTAATTTCACACTGTTTAAGTGTTTACTTAATAACGAGTGTTGTCATATCACCAGGATTAGCCTTCAGTGTTATGACCAACAGGCTTTATGTAATTCTCTGTCTTTTCCCACATGGTAAAGTCATTATCTGACATTTGCATCACCTGAAGACTCTCCTAGAGACAGAGGGTATTTCTTGATTGACCTATGAGTTTGCTGTGTGCAGACTTGTTGTACACCCATCAGTAGTATTTCCACCAAGTCTGGTGTCAGCAAATTATGACCTTCTGCTCATGGAAACTGACGACCCACTCCCTTTAAAGTCTAAGTCCACTAAGTCCACACAAAAACATATTACTATCAATATAACTGGGATGCTGGTGTGAGGAAATAAGTTTTTCATGCAATTAAAAATTCATAACTTTCTCATTAGTTTTCTGATTTCGCTCAAATTTTTGTTCATTCATTTTTCTGATTTTCTGCTTCTATTGAAAGTAATTTATTTTTGGAGTGGACTAGCCCTTTAAAGTACTGAATGTTGTTAATACCCCCATCTCTTCACAGAAACTGAGGGACGCAGAAGACGCTAAACAGGACGTCGAGGCTGAGAACCTGGCTCTGAAGGAATCGCAGAGAGGGATGAACTCACCAGACCCTGAGAAAGATGCAAGGCTTAAAGCTGCCATAGAAGAGGCAGGTAAACTGAAGAATGCCCTGAGGAGACAACAGAGGGAGGCAGAGGTAAGAAAGGGTTGCCATGGTGATTCTGACAATAAAAAATGACAATGATGTTATTGCGTATGGCGGTGATGATCATGAAGATAGTCATTCTAACAGTGATCATGATAGTAATTTTGACAATAAAAATGACAATGATGATGTTAATACTTGGTGATGTTCATGAAGATGATGATTGTTATGGTGATGACTGTGGTGATGATTAGGAAGAGGAGATATAGTAGTAGGAGGAGGATAGTGATGAGAGTGATTGTGGGGTAGTGATGACAGAGTCGATGATAGTCTTGATGACGATGATGATGATAATGACATTAGTTATGCTTATTGTTGTGATGATCATGAAGATGGTGATCATAATGTTGGTGATGAGGAGGAGGAGGAGGTGTAGTAATAGTAGTAGGAGGAGGATGGTGGGGTAGTGATGACAGAGTCGATGATAGTCTTGATGATGATGATGATAATGATGATGATAACATTAAGATATGTTTATTGTGGTGATGATCATGGAGATGGTGATCATAATGATGATAATGTTGAGGAGGAGTTGTAGTAATTGTAGGAGGAGGCTATTGGTAGGAGTGGTGGTTGGTTTGCGATGACAGAGTTGGTGACAGTCTTGATGATGATGGTACATGTATGAGTTTTGTTAGCTTTGAAAACCTAAATACTCTGTATTGGTGTTGAAAATCAGTCTGTAATTCTTGTAAAGAGATAAAAAGACATAATAATAAGACAAAATACATGTATTTTATTTGAACGAAGTTGAGAATTGTAATATGGTGATGGTAAGTTTGATTATAATCTTTAAATAACGATTCATGAAAGACATCAGTCTGTGCATACATGAAGCTTAGTGCTTGGCTTTCGATAAAATCTTGTATGCTTTACTTAGTTTTCCAGAAATACCAAGAGGGGCATTTACAAAACTGATTAATCTGCCACCAATCAACCTTTTTGACATTTTTTTTTAAATGTAGGCTGACAAGGAGGAATTAGAGCAGGAGTTAGAAGCTAGACGCAGTGAGCTGGAGAGGGCAGCAGACCAGGCCAGACAAGCCAAGGGTAACAAAGCAGAGGCTCAGGATATACTTGCAGGCAAACAGCTAGCTGAGGCACAGGTACAGTTGGCCACCAACATCTTACAATGCAATAGATATCCTTTAATAGACCATTTTCGTAATGTAATCAAATTCAATGCATAAATTGTAATATGTCTCGTTACGTGTTAGGTAGAAGAAGCCATAATGTTTGTCCTACCTAGCAATATATAATGTATGCAAATCGCATTCTGACGATTGAAATTATTTATAACAGGTGAAAAAAGTAATTTGTAACTAGGCACTTGACAAAGATTTAGGCATTAAATTGATTAAATTAAGAAAATGTTCTATTACAAATGGACTGATGGCATTGTTGCTCTCAGGTTATAAGTTAGAAACAGGTTCAGTCCCAGTACCCCCCCCCCCCCCACGGCTCTTTCTTGCTTCTTATTTGCAAATATACCTGTAACATCCTACATGTATATTTTTGTTTATTTAAATCTAGAATATTCAAGTGGTCGTAACAAGAAAAAATGACACATATTCTTTCTGCTTAATACATTCCTTAGAATCGTATTTGTCCCAATTTTGGTCAGTCATTATCTCAACTGATTAATTGGAAATTTTCTGTAATTATTGCGTCACTGGAAGCCTAAGGTTCACGCTGTAAATGATCACATTTGAATCACATTTGTATCCCATTTCTTCATTGTTATGATACTTGAGTTGAATGGTGAAACTTGGTAGGTTTGTTAGTGGATGTTAACTATATATATCTGACTTCAATTTGAACTTTTTCTTAACAGAAGGCCAACCAAGCGCTGAAGAACCGTCTCCGTAACCAGCAAGCCCAGTACGACGACCTCCTCAACTCCTCCCTCCACCCTGAAGACGTAGCTCAGCGTATCAACCACGCCGGTGATGCCATGGCAACGGGGCGGGATGAGGATGAGAGCGTAGTGGGACCTCAGGGAGAGGGCGATATAGTAGGAGACTCTCTGGCAGGGCTTCAGGGTCAGGTGGCGGGGAGGATGAGGCAGGCGCAGCAGGAGGCCGAGAGGGCCAAACGATACCAGCAAAAGGTAGGATTCTTTCGTAAAACGTTTCCAGGATTACCGGGTATTATATTTGTTTGATTGTTTTACCTGACTGCTTGTAAGTAAGCAACCAGCGGACTGACAGCTTTTAGTCCTCTCCAAGGGACTATGAGGATTAATCCTTTACCAAATGGGAACTAGCACATTGACTTGGTTTCAAACCATGAGACCACTGTTTTACCACTGAGCCACCGCGCCTCCTTTTATTATAAGGAATATCAAACCTCTGTAAGATGTTGGGTTGTGTTAGAGCAGAAATAATGAGAAACAGATCGAGCAGGATTGGGAGAAATTGGTTGGTTATGCTACTTAATGGGTCCAAAGTTAGTTGTGAATGTTTGAAACAAACTGACGTCACTAAATCTGTGCCAATGTGATATTTGCTGCAAAGTAGGGTTATCCAAAAATCCAACATTTCAAAAATGCTTTTTAATCTAATTTTAAACAAACTTTATAATCATTTAAACATATTTGTGGCTTACACCTTAATTACTTTATAATGTATATCTACTAGCTTCACACTGGAATTTAATCATTTTTGGTAAAGGTTATACTAAAACAGAATATTATCACTCATCTATTGATTTTTAGGGAGATGGTAAGCGGCATTGTTTTTAAATGGTTAAGGCCTTGTTCACGTACATGTATAACACTTGAAACTACTAGAAAAGAGAAAAAATGCTTCAAAATAGTATAAGATACATGTATAGTGAAGTGTCAAATGAGAATGCATAGGAGCCTATGTTGTATGCAGCTAGATTTTTTTTTCACTCCAACTTGTCATTCATTAACACAGAAAAGAGTTTTTATTTTGCTGCAGCAGCAGCTTTTGTAATCATTTTACCTTGGTATGTATGAACGGGGCCTATAATTATGTTGTGATTTTTTTTTTCAACAGGCGGAGGGTGAAGCCAAGTCTCTGAGACACCAGCTTGAGCAGATGCAAGCAAGGTTGAGAGACATGGCAGCAAGAGACCAGGACCAAACAAAGGTTAATAGAACATCTCATAGTCATTATTAGACTTAGTTTTTTTTTAGTTTTTTTTTTTTTTATGTGGCACATACATGCTCTTGTTACATGAAAATTAGGTGCAAGTTTCAAAGATTAGCCAGTACGTTAGTAGTAAAATGATGCTGATTAAAAGATAAAGCCTCGTTCAGATATGATGCGGCAAAACCATGGCTATTTTTTAGTTGTTTTATAATGATGATGTTAAGTGTATTCATGTCACATTTCTGTATGAACAGAGCTCAATGAATAAACACAGGACCTTTGTTGTGCCCAGATGCCATTCAGCCTTTAAAGAGAAGAGAGGAGAGAGAGAGAGAGAGAGATGGGGGAGGAGAGGAGAGGAGGGGATGATAAATGGTCATTTATGTTAATTTGTCTTATCTGTGCACATTTGTGTTTTAGGGTAAGGATGCTGTTTGAAAAGTGAGTAAGAGAGAAAAAGAGAGATGGGGGAGGAGAGGAGAGGAGATGTTAATAAATGGTATATCATCTATACTAAGTTGTCTTATCTATGCAAATATGTGTTTCAGGGTAAGGATACTGATTGGAAGGTGTCAGAGAGAGAGAGGCTAGAGAACCAGAATGAGAAGATGATAAATGGTTTGTTTTCTATGCTAATTTGCATTATCTATTTGATGTTGTGTTTCAGGGTAAGGATGCTGATTGGGAGGATGACGAAGAGGAGGAGATGGAGAGAATGAGGGATGAGGTTGGGAGGTTGAAACAACAGCTCCAGCAAGCCAAGAACCAGCAGGTGCTTATTCAATACTCCATTTCATTTTTATATTGTAATACTTGCTTACTAGCAGGATAAAAATTGTTTGTGAATGGTTATGAGACATCTTCTAAGACCTAGGCAAACCTTTTTTCACAAAAACAGACCAATGTTTAAACATTCCTACATGTACATATCCTAGGCCCGTTTAGGGGGGGGGGGGGGGGGGGCAATAACATATATGCACATTTAGATGAATAATCACTTAATCACTTTATCAGTGAAATCTTATGTGGAATTTATTAAAGGCTGTGATGCAGTTGTGAACAATGTTGCCAGAGTACCTCAAAGTCAGATACTAGCTTAGTTAAAGCTAATCTATAGTTCTGATAAGTCTCCTTGAAGAAAGAAGATGTGGAATCTTCCATGGCCTAAAATAAGAATTTGAAAGTGTATTGCACTGTTCAGTAATCTCATATTCATTTCATTTTGTAAAGGTATGGGTCACCTATAGCCCAGTCAATATGGTTTAAAATTGTTGCAGTGGCAGTTTCTTTAATGTATTTATTGCAATATTTTGTTCTTATTCCCAGCCCCCACCCAGACCCCCTCCTCAGCCCCCTGCTGTAATGACCCAAGTGGACTCTAGGAGTGCACCCCCTGGAGTTGACCCCAGGGTCAGGGACCAGATGCAGAGGTTGCAGGGTGATGTGGCCAATTTGAGGAATCAGCTCCAGAACAAAGACAGAATGGCTGCACAGCAGGTACGTAACACTTCAAGACCTTAGAGTTTCATTCATGGGTGCTCCGTTTTTATGCCTCCGTTACGAAGTAGCCGGAGGCATTATGTTTTTGGGTTGTCCGTCCGTACGTACGTCCGAACGTCCCGATCGCTTTATCTGAAGAACCGATTGATGGATTCCTGCCAAACTTTGGTCATGTATGCATACATGCCAACTGTTCAGATTAAAGAGGAACATTCCTCTTTTTGGGAGAAGATAATTATCATTTTAATGCAGGTGTTCCTCTTCCTGTACAAATTTGTCTGTAGTATTGAATAGGAGAGTTAGGATTGTTCCTCTTTTTTTTTAAAATAGCATAATTTGTACAGATTTCTGATTTTCAAATGTTGGCATGTATGTGTATGTATCTTGCAGAGCCGATGAACTGATTAGATTTTGGTGTCAGGAGGTCAAAGGTCACAGGGCTCATGTATGCAAAAACAGCTCGTGATCGCGTTATCTGAAGAACCGATTGATGGATTCCTGCCAAACTTTGGTCATGTATGTATCTTGCAGATCCGATGAGCTGATTAGATTTTGGGGTCACTGCGCGCAGTTGAAGTTCCTTCTAGTTTATCAAGCCTTGGCTTTTGTGGGTAACCTAACTATTTATTTGTTCTTCTTATTTGTATTACATTCTTTGTTTATTTGATTTTAGATGGTTGAATAAAGTGAAGTGAACTGAACTGAATATTCTGCAGTGTTTTACAGATATTCCTCTCCGTTTCCACTCCTCTTGTCAACAGAATTTAACACAATTATCATGAATATATTTATGTATATTAAAAAAGAAAGTATCTGCCATGGGGCTGTTTAATAAAGAAAAAGTGCAATAGCTGAGTATTGAGCAAATAAACTAGCCATTCCATGAATGACAGGGCTATACCAGGACTACCAGGACACAATTGTCAGCTACTTGCAATGTTGTCCCATGTGTACATATCTATTTTGGCTATTTTCAGGGTATCCAGCTTTCACAAAGTTTATGTTCTTTTGTGACGCTGTGATGACTTTGACTCAATTTAAACAGTGGTTTCACGTTTTAGGGGTGTGTTCTTTTTTTCTTTTTTTCTTTTTTTTTACCAATGTCTTCTCAATATGGAGCATTACTGTGAATTGGCTTTTCATTTCATTTCATTTTTATTTTTTGCATTTCCAACAAAATTTAACAATGGGTTTCACCCACATTTGCTAATTGAGAAGATATTATTTTTATTGTGAAAAGCTTGCAGATGCTGAGAATGACATAATCCAGCTCCAGGCCGAGCTCCGTAAGAGGGAGCAGGAGGCTAGGGCAGGAGAACGGACCAAGAAGAAGGCTGGGGATAGAGAAGCAAGAGAGGCAGAGCTGAGACATGCTTCTGCTTTGGCACAGGTTAGTCCTTATTTCAAAATAAACCATATCAGAAGGACAACTAGCCCTTCTTCCTGCCAACTGCCCACCAGGAGACTCCCATCTCCCCAATTTACAACTAAGCCCTTAGAAATTGAACAAAATTACCCCTTTGACAACCAAACATTACCTGAAGAGTTATGGGTATAGTGGTTTCAGTTGGCCGTTTTAGTTTTTTGGGGTAATTGTCTTAGAGGGTAGTTGTTTGGGGTGGGGTGATAGCGATATCTTCATATTTATTAGTTTGATCGAGTTACTCCCAGAATCAAGGCTCAGGAAGAGATTGATACTTGTATGTTCTAAAATGTATTAAAGAATGATATGTTGTTATTCATTGTGTATTTTGTTCTGTGTTCTTTGATTTTCGAGTAGTACTCATCATCTCTTATTCTGTTTTCTCTATAGGCCGAGATTGAGGGAGGGCATCTGGCCCAGAGAGCTATCAATGAACTCGCCAAGGCTCAAGAGGAGATTGACGGCCTGGAGGAAGTACTTTCCAACCGAGAGAGGGAGCTGGAGGAGACATTACACCATGGGGAGACTGCTTCACACGCCATTGGTAACTCATTGAAGAATTCTTGTTAGAAATGTACTTTCAAAGCATTAGGATATTCACAATTAAAACCCAGCTGTACTAGTTTGGCCAGGAGGGATTAGACCACCCAGCGTGGTCACTAATTGGTGGTTATCTCATCAACTCAGCACTCAATTAACATAAGAAAAAGAGGATCATGGGGGATCAACGTGCACCGTTTTATAGGCATTGTTTTCTATATAGAGGGAGCAAGTAGCTACAAGTAGTACAGTGGGGCTTTAAAGACTGTTGCTACACTCTGTCCAAGATCACTTTGATGTGTGTGGCATGGTGTCACATGAAAGTGAACTCTACGATATTGTTGCATTTACACCCCCACTTAAGAAAACTATTCACTCCAAATTGGGTGACCTATCAAAATTCAGTCAATGGTAACCTGAAAATGTTAAAGGTAAAGACCAGTATTGGCATCGCCCCAATTTCAAAAAATGAAATGGAAGCTCTCATTACCAATCATGTGAAAGAATATGTTTTGACTAATACATGATGATAAAAAATTTGCCGGGAAACCGCCTACTAATTCATATATTTGGTAAATTTATTTCTCTCATGGTCTGGTGAGAGAGATAGGGTACCGTAGTCCCATATACATCTTTCTGTGTATAGTGCTTGTAACTTTACGAAGAATGAGCCAAATTTCTTATCATTTTGATGATTCCAGAACCTTGCAGATGCTAGATGCTAGATGATCGACCTTTTCTGATCGATTCCACAACGTTTCTTTCACAATGCAATCGCATGACCATTACTGGTCTTTACCTTTAATCTCTCCTTTCATGCAAACTGTGTCAAAATCATCATATAGATACTTGAATGGTTTGGCTGTAAATGGAAGAAAAACGCCAACTTTACTACAATGTCAAATTGTCAACATGTGTACTTGTTTCTTGATCATCCAAATTTAAAGAAATGTCGATCATAACCATTTTCATAACAACATGCCCTGTCTATTTTTAATGTTCCATAATGTTTAGATGCTTAGTGGCCAAGACCAGGGTGGGACAAGTATACATCCAATTTGAGGGAAGGTGGGGATATTATTTTTTCACTCTTTTTATGTGAAATAATTAGAATAATTACATTTCCGGTGAAGTTTTAGACAATTTGTTGGTATTTTTGTTTTCTTTAATGGTTTCCAATGGCAATCATTGCATTATCTAATTTTTTGATTCTGGGTAAATCTATGAATGTACATCCATGTCTGTAGTCGCTGGTTATTTGATTTAATGTCATATTATTTAATATCCATGTAATATATTTTATGTTTTGCTTGTTTCATTGTTATTTTTAATGTTATTATGTATACAGGAGCAATTTGAAAAACAGCTTTGGCTGATTTTGTCATCCTGTATAAATATTTTAAAATAAATAAATAGATAAATGAAATGATGATGTTTGTTTCCAAAGCTAATCAACAGGAGGAAATTGGAGCATTGCATGATGTCCTGGGAGCACAGAAAGATGAAATCCTTCGATTACAGGATCTTCTAGATGGAGTGACTCGAGCGCAAGAACCATCAGGTACGATCAGTTCATTTCATTTCAAAGAATTACTTGGTTGACTCAAACCTGATGTTCTGTAGAACAGTCGGTATGATCTGAGGTCATGGATCACATGCTTCACGGTTTGAGTCCCGCCGCGGCACCATGATCAATATCCTTTGGCAAGACATTAATCTATATATTTTTGCCACTCTCCACCCTGGTGAAGTATATGGGTAACAGGTAGGAAAGAATTCCTTGAATGCATTAGCGCCAGCTACAGCCTGGGGAATAATATGATTAAGCACAGTATAAGCAGAGTATATGTATTTTAATGTAGTCGCTGCGCTATAATTAGTATTATACAACACCTACGTGGACCCTTGTCATTTGATTGGAGGATTGTTGGTCACATGATATTCAATAGATGTTCTATTGCACAGGCATGTATTTTTGGTTATATTCGCCATGCATTTTTGGTTATATGCAGACTGCTTACCTCTCTGCCGTGCGCGTATCCCTGCGTGTATCTGACGTGAAGGCAATCTGAATGTAATCGAGAAGGCTCGACTCCAACTTTAATTTATCTTTAATATAAGGAGTAAAGCATAATTTGTTGATTAATGTTCTTTTAGATCTTCTTCGATGTTGTATAAAACAAATAATGAATTTGTTGAAAGATTAACGTTAATTCTATTCAACTCGGCTGACACCTCGTTGAATAGAATTAATGTTAATCTTTCAACTCATGAAAATATTCGCACTATTGAACTCATAACCATTCATTGTTTGTATATTATTATTATCAGTTCATTTCAAGGAATCCTTGGTTCAATCAAACCTGTAGAACAGATGGAAAATTTGATTATATTACTTTGCATTACTCTGCATAAGTTAAAGTTGCATATTTTGGGCTGTAGTATTTGTCTTTATTGTTAAAAAGATAAAATAATAACCCCATATGACTAATGACTATCACTGTATAATTGCCATGCACCATTTTCTCTTCAAATATGTGTACAGTTGGTCAATATCCTTTTCAAGAAAGCCATGCAATAATAATGAATCTCTTTTATAGCTCCTCAGACAGCGACTGATCTGCAGAATTTATTGGGAGAGATAGCTGGGTTGAGGCAAGCCTTGTACGGGCAGCAGCATCATATGAACAACAGAGGACCAAGCAGGGGTGCACCGTTACCCCCCTTTACCCCTACAGCAGACCCTGTATTCAATGATAGAGGTACGCATTGACATCTCATGAACTAAGATTATTCTTTTTGATTTAAAATATTTGTGGATAGTATCTTGAATATTGCAAATCTAAGGAAACTTTAATATTGAACCATACATGTACATATAACCCATATTAGATTGTATGATATTGAGTGATAATAAATAGAGTCCTGCATGTATTTAACTCTGTTTTCTGTTTAAATCATTTTGTATGTACATGTTGATTAATTTACAGTTTGAAGTAAAAGTTTACCTGGAAAGGAAAAATGTTCTTCACATTTGATTCTTAAATAATAGGCAGATTGGCTGAAGGCATGGTAATTGTAATTGTGTAGGTACCTTGAACATCCCTTTGTATGGATATAAATACCAGAAGCAAATGTAATCAGCAATCTTTTACATGAAAAAATTATGTTATATTCTCAGGATATCATGGAAACTCTTCATTTATGCCGCCGGGTCATCCATCGCAACCACCGCCCCCAGGGAACATGAATTATGCACCACAATCCTTGCCATATACCCCTCAACATTCCACATTGCCACCTGCACCTATGGTGGCGCAGAGTACCGCAGGAACCGGTTTCCAGCCTTCGGTGTCATTTGCACCTTTAGACCAGAGCCACCGTGTTCAGGCACCACCCATGCAACCACCCATACAAGGCACTGTACCCTTGCAGCCTACTGCGGTACCGGCCAGACTCTCTGGAGTACCGCCCCAAAGCAGTGCTGTACCTATGGGAGGTACCACTAGTGGGCAGGCAATGTTCCAACCACAACTTCAACATGTACCTGTTAATACTCAGGGAGTACATTTAGGCAGGGAGCAGGACTTTACCATTAGTGAGGGTAGGAGGGGCAAGTTGAGGCAGGTGAATGGACCAATCGAAGGACTCTTCTGCAATGTACCAGAGCACCATGACTTGGTAAGAAACAAATTGAGAGTACATAACTTAGTTTCCAATTAAAGATCTGCATTAACGCCGATCTGATTAACTTTCCCATGGCCATTTCTATTAATCACTTAAAATATTTCTAGGGTCCTGTTTAAAAAAACCTGTTACCAACAACAAGTTGCAATAACTGTTACAAGCTACTAAAATAGCTGCATTTGTTTGGCTGGGAGCAGATTTGTCATAGAAATTTAGCATTCGTTACAGATAACAAGTTTTATGAAACAGTGCCCAACATCTTCCTCCGCCTCCAGTGATCTACTATGTAATTTTGTAATTTTGAATCTTGTTCTTTGTATGTAGTATTTCCAGTTATTTGATAATGTGCTATAGTCATTGTAGTTATAAAGATATTTATGATTTTTACTGCCAATTGGGACATTATGTTTCTGTGTCTCTTTTTTTTTTACAACAGGAGGATGAAATTGATAGACTTCGCAAACAACTAGACAAGCTGAAGCGATCTAAGGTACATAGTATTTCTCGTGAAAACCACACGATAGTGGAAGTGATTACCTGTACTAAAGAAATCCATATTCCAATGTATTTTACAAAACTGTGCAGACACAGCTGTCCTTTTGTTCAATGCATGTCTTCCGCTCTTGGGGAATTTACATCCCTGCCCAGGTCGTAATTTTTTGTCACCTCTCAATTGTATCTTATATTCCGCCCCCCCCCCCCTAACTTACCGAATCATTAGTTGGACTTCAAGGGTATTGTTTCTATTTTAGCTTCGGTCAGAAACATTGAACAATATTTATTCAAATCTTTGTTCTTGTCTTTCTTTCTATGATATTGTGATACAGCGGACAGAAAGACAAAGTTCACCTAATACATCAGGAAGAATGTCTAGACTGAGGCATGAACTAATGGTAAGTTAAAACACCCATTTTGAGCTGTTAATATTTTGTCACGTTCCCAGTATAAGGACTTGAATGGGTGCATAACCATCGCATGTTCATTTTTAGAAATATGCATTTTATAGTTTATACGTTTCTTCGCGTACATTTTAGTCTAATATAATAATAATAATAACCTAGACTTCTGTAGCACATTTTATTTTCGAAGAAAATAACAATGCGCTTTACAATATTAATACCAAAAAAATTACCGTACACATAACTACTAATTCGTGAACTAAAGAAATATCAAAATAAGGACAAGATTAATAATAATCAATCATTATAAACTTTACAGAGAAATGAAGGCAAATTATGTAAAAGTACAGTAATGTAATTAAATTTTGATGAATACAATAATACAGTTTAAATGACATTAGAAAGCGTTTTTAAACAGGTAGGTTTTCATTTGAGATTGAAAGAAAGTTAAGTCTGTGATGGATCGGAAGGTAGTGGGGAGAGAGTTCCAGAGATGCGAAGCTGCAGATGAGAATCTTCTGGATCCGTATGACTTGGTCCTGTCTTTCGTGGGTTCAATGAGGTGTTGAGATGCAGAGTGGAGGGATCGAGTGGGTATGTAAGGTGTAACAAGTTCAGATATGTAGCTGGGACAGAGTTGATGAAGTGCTTTGAAAGTTAGAATGATGACTTTGTACTGGATTCTCTGGGATACGGGCAGCCAATGGAGTTCCTGTAGAGTGGGAGTGATGTGCTCTTGCCTTGGTAATTTGGAAACTAGTTTGGCAGCTGAATTTTGAATTCGCTGAAGCTTGGCGATGTCTTAATTGGGGAGATTGATGAGGAGACAATTACAAGAATCGAGAAGAGAGGTGACGAAGGAGTGGTCAAGGATCTCAGTTGTGTGATTGTTGAGGAGATTTCTTATCTTTCCGATTTCGTAGAGAGATAGGGATGCATTCCGACAGATGGAGTTCACATTTTGACGTAGAGTAAGGTGATTATCGAGCTCAACTCCAAGGTCTCGAACAGTGCTGCTAGAGATGCTGGTGTCACCAACCGTGAGTGGAGACATTTCCTGATTTGAGCCACGCTTCCTGGATGATGTTAGAAGAAGCATTGATAACAAGCATGTTATCCTTTATCCAATTGCGAATCTCCCTGATACATAACTCTAGTCTTTCTTTTGACTCGTGTCTCGTAGCAGGATTCGTAGCTGTGTACAACTGCAGGTCGTCAGCATACATCATACACTCAACGTTGTGCTGCTCTGCAATACTCTGAAGAAGAGTTGTATAACAGATGAATAACAGTGGCCCTATCACAGTCTATATAGTACATCGTCTTCTATTGTTAATTTATTGTTAATATGTTTTTTTTTACCCAGAGTAGCCTCATTGGTTTCAATACTGTTCTCCCTGAGGGAGCCGTAATCATATTATCACCCCGGTTTTAACACGGCCACTGTGATAAAGATAAAAGTGATAGATTATATTTTCTCTATTTTTACTTTTACTTTCTTTCTAAAACAAAGAAAGAAAATGAAAATTGACCAAATAAAGTACATACCTGATGACCATTCTTATTTTAAAGAAATAATTCATATTGGGGGCCTGCAAATTAATGAACATGTATGAAATATTGAATTAATTAAACCTTATATACATGTAGTTATGATATTACTTTGAGCACTTCCTTGTTTCCTGCTGTAGATTGTTTTCAGGTATGTATGTTATAAAGATATTTCGTTTTTATATAGCGTTTATTACATCAACGATGTCTCTATAAAGCACTTTACAGATATATTATTACCCCGGTCATCAGATTCAGGCTTGCCCGCACACAGTTTATGCACATTCTCCACTCTCTGAGGAGCATTCCAGCCAGACACCATTTTACAGATATACATGTAGTCCTGACATTTCTTCAATGTTTAACTTCAACACTCAAGATATCCATCTCTCTGTCTTTCCCACTAATACCTGCCCACCTTTTTTGTAACCATCAATACATACACACCCTTCTCCTCCTAGGGGTGTTTCACACAGATTCTAAGTTGAACTTATCTCCAAGTTGGACTTAACCATTATGGAAAGCCATTAGCATCTATTAAAATATTTTGTATAAGTTATTTTAAAAGGCATAACATTTTGATTCAAATCATTCCTATTTTCTATTATCAAGGAGATTTCATGTTCTTGATGTGGAATTTATGAAAAGTCTAAAGTACTTAAATTTTCACTTTTGAATATATATTTTTTTAAGCCACACATGGCTCTCCGTAATTTTTAAGTCCAACTTAGCATTAAGTTGAACTTAGGATCTTTGTGAAACACCCCCTGTTTATCTATCTTCAGGACAAGCGTGAAGAACTGGATGCGCTGGACCTGGCAGTGTCCAGGCAACAGGGTGCCCTGAACAGATTGAGAGACGATGATGAAGACCTGAGATACCAGACGGAGGCCAAGCTGAGGGAACTGAAGGACTTAGGCAGGAATGTAGATGAAAGAAGGTCTAGAAGGTATTTAATTCACAGTCTCTTAAAGGGATTGTTTAACATTGTTAAATCTGAGATGCACGGCCCTACGTGTTATCAGTGTCTGTGATACATGTATGGTGTAATATTGAAGCCCGAACAAAATTGTGCTTCAAAAAGATCAAGTTGTGCCTCAAAAAATTAAAAATCTTTGAGTGACCGGTTTTACTTTACTCGTTTTCCCCAATAGACTGTAGTGTTATGAAAACCGTTTGGCAAATGGTTTTCAAAATTTGTAATTCCAATCATAAATATCTTGATAATCAGACAGGCGATCGGCTTGTAAAAGTCATGGAGTTTCTGACTAACCTAAAGGTTTATAATTATCATTGCAGCATGAGCTAAATCCAGAATTTTGTTTCAGAATCTGAGACAAAGTTACCGTATCCCTTTAAGGCTTCACAAAGGGTAGATACAGTCAAACTTGCCTTAATAGTGGCCACCTCTCTATAAAGTCCACCTGTGTGTAGTTGCCATATTTTTTGTCTCCCTCGAGATAGAAATGTATGCTTTAGAACCTGTCTACAGTGGCCACTTTTCCCTGTTTCCCCTGGGTGACCCTGATAGATGGATTTGCCTGAAGGAGGTTGTCTTGGTAGGTTCTGTAAGATTTATTTGTTTTTAGAAATAGACAGTAATGAGTATACATTTGTCCCACTATAAGCAGTAGGTCTTTATATGGAGGTTGCCACTATGACACATTTAACTTTATGTTGTCTTCTGGCAAAGCTACAGTTAGGGTATGAAGTATATGTGTGTAACATGGATTCCAAAACAATTATAGATTTCTTCTACTGTGTGAAATATTGGATTTGTGGATAAAGTCTCACGTCACTGACATTTTCCTCCAGGGATTTCTTGGAGCACCGTCGCCAGTTTGAACCAAGAGCTGAGGACTACGATGGGGTGGACGACCACCAGCGCATGCAGCAGAGTGCGTTCCTTGAAGACGAGATTGAGTGCCTGGAGGACACCATAGCAAAGAGGAGAGCAGAGCTGAGAGAAGCCGATCAGTTACTGCTGCAGTGTCAGACTGATTTACACGAAGCTCAGAATAAGGTGATTTTATCCATCAATCTTTAAAGAGATCCGGTAACTTTGTCTTAGATCCTTCAAAAAAATCCTTGATTTAGCTCATGCTACAATGATAATCATAAACCTTTAGGTCAGTCAGGAACCCCATGATTTTTACAAGCCGATCGCTTGTCTGATTATCAAGATATTTATGATTGAAAATCGAAATCAAATTTTGCGTTTGCCAAACGGTTTTCATAACACTACAGTCTATTGGGGCAAACGAGTATGGTAAAAAACGGTCACTCAAAGGTTTTTACTTTTTTGAGGCACTTCTTGATCATTTTGAAGCGCAATTTGTTTAGGGCTTCAATTTAACACCATATCACAGACACTGATAACACGCAGGGCCGTGCATCTCAGATTTAACATTGTTAAACGATCTCTTTAAGCTTGTTCAGTTTGGTTTTTTGAAGTTTGTATCAGTTTTTTATTTTGTAAAGCTTCTTCCCCAAAGCTTTGTAGCAATTCCATCCTCATTGAGCAGAGAGGATCAACTCAAGACAGATATCCACTGCACTATGAACTGTTACACTGCTACCAAGTTTACTAACATAAAACAACTATATTGTAAGATTCCAAGAGATAAATTTTAGAAACTGTTTCATTTACCATTGTTCTTAGTGATTAATATCGTGTTCGATGATATAAAACTTCACAACTTTTTTACCCTGTTTTCTTGGTCCAAAACAATAGACAAAATTTGAGCAGTTTGGGGGATAGTTTTATGGCCCTAACGATCTTCCATTTGTGAGCGTAATTGGTCGCCTTTAAGGGATATTAGGAAGTTACTAATCTTTTGATTAATTTTTGATTTTCTTTAGGCAAGTGAAACACTCAGACATTATGACAAGGCAACTCACGACCTCGCCATGACCCGAGAGGAGAGCGAGGAGCTGGAGCGGAGGTCACACGAGGTCGCCGTGACCCTGGTCCAGGCCCAAGAACGGCTCCTGGTCCTGGAGAAAGAGGTGGAGGAGCTGGAGGAGAAGAGGAGGACTTGTGAGAGGGATGCGGGCGAGATGGAGACCCTGCTCAACGGCAGAGAGATGGAGATGAGAGCAGTGGAAGCTAAGAGAGACCAGAGTAGCAAAAGGTATTGTTTCTACAGTCAAACCCGCTTTAGTAACCACCTGTATAGAAAGACCACCTGTATAATAATAATAATAGTTCGTTCTTATGTAGCGCTTTTCACGACCGCAGGCCCTCTTAAATCACTTTACAGATATATATTATTACCCTGGTCATCGGATTCAGGCTTACCCGCACACAATGTATGCACATTCTCCACTCCCTGGGGAGCATTCCAGCCAGGCGTCATTTTTACCAGCGCACACTTGCTAATCTAACCATATTAGCTTTCGCATCCTATCGGGTACCCATTTAACACCTGGGTGGAGAGTGGCAAATGTAGATCAATGTCTTGCCAAAGGACAATAGTGCCGCGGCGGCACTTGAACCGCGGACCTTGTGAGCTACAGTCCGGTGACATTTCCACTTGACCACGTCACCTCTACTATAAAAATATTATAGAAAGACCACCTTGTCTATATTAATGACCACATGTTTCATTTCCTGTGATTAGACTTTGTCCTTGATACATGTATTACACAAACCTGTCAACAAAGACCACCTGCCTATTTAGAAGATCACTTTTCTTCTCTCCCTTGAGCAGTCTTTCTAGACAGGTTTCACTGTATATACATAACTGAATTGAAAATGTATGACTGATCAGTGGTGTGAACGAAGTGCAATCTTTTTTGTGGCTAGTAGATGAAGAAATAAGATTACCAAAGAGAGGTGCATGTAGAACCTTAACCCTTAATGTACTGGGGGGGGGGGCCTGGGAGGCCCCCCCCCCCTTCGACATTTTCGGAGATTGCGCTGCAACCGCTTGGAATTTTTAATTGTCGTTTCATGACTTTTTTCCCTCAAGTCTTACGCACATTTTGATACCATTTTCATTGAAATCGGACATACCTGTAAGGCGTTACATAACAATTAAAAAAAAATAAAAATCGCATCAAAATTTGCATAAATTATCATTATTAATTACATTAAAATAATTTTTTTGTGTTAGAAAAGAAGTTTCATACAAATAATGAGTTTCAACATTCAAAAAGTGGAGTTTGACACATGTTCTGTAAAATGCATAAAATTAGCGCATTTTGCATAATTAATCAGGCTAACAACAAAAATTTGCATATTCGGAAAAAAATAATTATACCATCTTGTTCCTTACGTAAATATCTACAAACATACAATATTTCGTTTGCATCGGACAATCGACGGTCGAGATCATAGGGGGGGGGGGCCTCCCAGGCCCCCCCCCCCCCCCCCCCAGTCAGTGGGTGCTCAAAATAGCCCAGTACAGTAAGGGTTAAGCATTAGAAGAGACCATAATAGAGAAAAATCATTAATGGAAGGAAGGAAAGAAGGATACATTTTGATGAAGATGAATTTCATAAAAGCAGGATTAAGTTATCACTGGAAAAGTTTGGTAATATGTTACAAGACTGATCAGATATGAGTGTCACTCACTTGTGAATTATAGATTGAGATTGATGTCTCATAGTAATTTGTAATTCTTCAAGTATTTGATAAAGGAAGAAAAAATGGGTAAGAGGTAAAATAATTATTAAAATGCGAGTTGATGAATATTTCTCCTACATATTTACAAGTATTTCTACTTTGATTTATGATGTAGGCTTCAGCCAAGATCAGCATCAGAATGAGCAACTAATAAATTCAAATGTTTTACTAAAAAATAATGATGATACTCTAACAATCAGCATGGGAATTACAAGATGTGTGGAAGAAAGAAAGACAAAATATGTTTATCCCAACGTGATGATTGCATTGTTTCTGATTGATGCAGGCTTGAGAGGCTGAAGTCTGAGGTGATCATGGCTGAACAGAAACTATCAGAGCTCCAGTCGTCATTGAGAGACGGAGAAAGAGAGCATTCTAACAGGCAGAGTGAGCTAGATAGACTACAGGATCAGGTATGATGTGTTGTAGTCTGTTTCATGTCACTTTCACTTGTGAATATCATAGGATATTGCACATTGAAAGAAAAAAAGTCTCTGCTACCTTCTTTTGTGTAATAGGAAAAAAAGAGCCATTTGTAATACGCATATATGTATTAACCCGATTTTAACTAGGCTATTTCAGACCAGGTTTTTACTGGGGGATCTCGGCCGTTTCACTGCCGATCGCGGCGAAAATGTGCATACATGTCAAGTGAAGTGTATAGAATACTATGGTCATTTCAAATTTTTGAAAAATTCACTCATTTGCTTATTTATTGTAATTTATGCAAATAAGGTCATAAAATTCACATTTTTGCCCATAAATCATACATTATTCATATTTAAGCATTCTTTTTCACTACATATATTTGTTAGACCATTTGGAATGATAATACAACATAAAAAATTGGAAGAGCCAGGCTATTCCTTATGTTATCTCTTGTTTTGATAATTTCTTATGTATTTCATTGTTTTTTTAACTTATGTATTTTATTGTTTTTGTTGTTTTATTTCATTTATAACTACAATTCAACTATTTTGACCCAAAACAAACACCTAAACCTTAAACCTTAAATGTTTTATCTCTTTTTAGGAAAAATGACATTTCCATATGTTTTGTACACAAATCACAAAAATGAGTGATTTTGGGGCTGACACGCAAAGACAAAAGGTCACGTGACTTTGTAACTATACGTCCGATTAAAAAAAAAAACGTTTTAATAGATGCGTAAGACTCGAAAGAAAAAAGTCATGAAAGGAAAATTGTATATCTGCCGCGGTTTCGGAGTAGTCGCAAAATTTCTACATTTCTTCCATTTTTAATTAAAAGCTTTGATATATACTGTCTGGCCATTGGTCAGCTTTTAGCCCTCCATGTTTATCAAAAGAAGAAAAAAATTCAAAATGTCAAACTTTTCACTTTATTATCTTCCAGCTTGATGATCAGCAACGTGCCCTGGAGAAGGTCAACAGGGAGATAGGGGCCAAGCAGACTGACCTTCGAACTTTGACCTCTGAAACCGACAAGCACAGGCAACAGCTTGTTTCAGCACTACAAGAAGGGGAGAGTGAGATATCCGCAACTCAACAAAAGATCAAAGTAAAGAGCACCAGCTATCATACAAATAAATTTTTATTGCAGATATTTTTTACTGTGCACTATGTTTCTTCAGTTCTATTCAATGTATGTAACCAACATGACATCTCTTCTGTTCATATAAATGTTGTAAAGTGAAGCATTACCAGGTGTGGTAATAAAGATGTATTAAAAATGAGTTGTTTATTGCAGGGTCAAGGAATATCCAATCCAATCTAATCCAGGTATTTTTATAAAGAGCCAATATCTAGTTGCCTCGATGCACAGGCAGTAAATGATCGATCCCCTAGAAGACACAGTGTGTCTTCCATAGTTTCCTATGTAGACAATTTTGACCTACATGTACCTTCTACATGTTCATCATACATAGTCATCCAGAAATATAATTTGCCTTTTGCAGATATAATATAAACATTGACATATTGTATTGTAAATTCAGAGCCAAAAAGATGTTAACACACCTTCTGATTCTCAACAGACATTTTTCAACAAGTTACATGTCTTTGGAAACTTGTGCGCCCACCCATTAAAAATTGTGTACTCTTCTGCATGTAGGACACCAAGAACAGTCTAGAGCGGTTGAGACAGCAGCGACAGGAGACCAGCCAGGCTGTGGATCAACGGCGCGAGGAGCTCTCTCGCCTCCAGACCAGGCTCGCTGAGGCAGAGGGCGCTCACCACGATGTCCAGTCAGCCATCGAGAAGCAGCAGGCAGAGCTGAAGCACACGCTGGAGATGGTGCACATTGAGAAGACGGAGCTGGAGGCGCTGAGGATGCAGCACGAAGCCAAGATGGCGGAGCTGGAGAAGACCCAGCTTGCAGCTCTCCAGGTCAGTACAGTAGTGGGATAGCCCTAAATGTAATAATAATAATAATATTAATAATAATAATACTCAGTTTTTATATAGCGTTTATTACAATCACTAAGCGCTTCCAAACTTGAAGATTATTACCCTGGCTTTAGCTGTGCTGCCATTGCGGCGCTCTAGCATTTCAAAAAATTAATTCCTGCCAGGTACCCATTAATATCACTTGGCTTGAGTGTGGCAAATGTAGATCAATGTCTTGCCACAGGACATTAGTGCCAAATGTAATCCTTATCCTGACCCTAACACTTTCCTGCAATTAGATTCCTATTTAAATTCAGCCAAAACCAATAATGCATGTAACATTTACCCTAAATATGGAAGGAAAATGTTGAGGATTTCTATGCCTGCTGCAAGACCAATCGTCTTTTCTGCTGCTGCTGTTTTTGTTTAATGTTGATCAATAATTGCCATTAAATCAACAACTAAACCAGCAACAACCATGAAAATCAAATTCATGTTAATCAGGGGGCGTTTCATGAAACAATTAGTCGGTGGTTTTCACCGACTAATATCATGTTCACCGACAATTCTTTTGACACCGACTATTTTCCAGGACTGTGATTGGTCAAATTTAGTCAGCGCTGACTAAATTGTTGGTGAACATGATATTAGTCGGGGGCGTTCTAATGTTGTGTTTTGTGTTTAGTGTTGCATTCTAATGTTGTGTTTTGCAGCGACAGTTGTCTAGTATATTTTCACTTTATTTCACATCTGTCTTATGTATGGAATGCCCTGTAGCATTGAAAATATTCATTCTACCTCACACTAGTATTCAACAAACTTAAACAATGCTTGAAACAAGGGTCTAATTCCCATTTTGTCTAGTGCCCATTTGGTGTATACTATCCATATGGTCTAAAAATCAACAAATGATTATTAGTAGACAAAATGAGCATTAGACAAACTGGGAATTAGACTAACAGGTTATTAGACTAAATGAACAACAGACCAAATGGGTAGTAGATTTATTGGGGCTTAGACCAAATGGAAATTAGACCAAATGGCTATTAGCCTAAATGTGCATTAGAGAAAATGATTAATAGAGCCTTGGATAGTAGACTGGTTAGGTGTAGACCAAAGGGCAATTAAAAATTAGTTCCTACTGGGTCAGTACACAGAAGTAGAATGTTGGTGACTTTAAAGGGGCTGTAGCATGGCAAATACTGGTTAACGCCATCTACGACTTCTTTTGGACAACTGCATGTAAACGAATGAACTTCATTAACTGGGTCAGCGCGCTAGCATTCGCGAAACAAATCAAAGTTATCCTCACTCTTCGGTTTCGCGTATGTTGCACCTACGTGAATACATAGGCCTACTGCATCCATAGTCGTATTATACCTGATTTGCCACGGAAAAGACGCGTAGTCTCGTCATGCTATAGCCCCTTTAACTTTTTTTTTACTACTGCATTGCAGGAGAAAGCGTCCCTGGAGAAGCTCAAGGAGGACAGCCAGAGGAACCGGACCGGCGCCGAGCTGATGAGGGAGGAGACGAGACGAGCCAAGGAGGAGAGGGAGAGCATCCTCTCCGAGAAGCGTTCCTTGGAGGAGAGCATTGAAGGTCTGGTGCAGGAGGAAAGTGCTCTTAAGCAGGGATGCAACTCACTGGAAGTTAAACTCAGCCATCTCAAAACGTAAGTAGCTCAAAAATTACTACCACTTGGACATTTTCAACATGATTGGTGCTCTTTGTAGAAAGAAGATGCAGTTAAAGTTGAGCGGGTTCTTTTTATCAAATGCAATAAATTTGTTGTATTACTTGATAAATGGAGACATGTGCAACTGATGTAACAATGTTTGTTTTACCAATATGTCACAACATGTACTTTTTTCAAATCTATTGTTTTGTTCTTGCTCAAGAATGATTGAATACAAATTTTCTTTGGAAAAAAAGAAAGAAACGTTAATTTGTGATTGTGGACCATTCACAAAATTTGCATGAGTTTCATGCAAGAGCTTAGAGTATTTGAATCAACTTCTCTGTGTGTTAGTTTTTTAGATTTTCAACCTCTGTCAGCATTATTATTTATTGTTCTTTTACATGTATGTCTAGAAATGATCTTGAAATAGAAAAGGTTGAAAATAGTACCTCACTCTTATTTCAAAAATTGAGCTTGCAACAATCCTTATTGTCATATAATTTCATGGAGGTGATAGCTTTAATAGTGCTTCCTAAATTAGTTTCTTAATATTGAATTGAAAATCTATACAGCTACATGTATATTTGAAAGCACCTATTTTGTCTGTATACTACAAGTAGTACATGTACCTGCACTACAAGTACATGTATGTAATCATTAATAAGAGTGTGTTTACATTTTGCTTTTTAGATTGACGAAATCTGTGTTTGCCTTCGTAGGCACTACTTTTCCTTAACATTTTCTCTGATAGATACAGTTAACAATTAAATTGTTCTTACCCTTATCAAGTTTTAAGTATGCAAAAAGCTGATTTGTCCCCACTTGTGTTTCTTGAGAATGTCACATATTAAAGTTTACATCTAAAAGTATTCAACAAAGGCCTTAAATTCAACCAGTCCACCTTTCATTCTTGACGTAAGAAAAACACAAAAGATATCAAATTTAAAAGGGGTAAGAATAATTTAGTTGTTAACTGTATATGTTGTTTCAATGTTCCAGAACTCATGGAAGCACTCTAGAATCTCTGCATCTCAATCAACACAAACTGGAAGGCATCCAACAAGACCTAGTTGCCATGGAAACAGACCTGGAGGACACCAAGAGAAGAAAGTCTGAAGCCATGAGGGAGCTACAAAACCTTAAACAGCATGTCAAAGGTTGGGATCTATATCCAATGATAGGATTGTATTGATATACATTCAAATCTATATGCTATATTTTCACAAGAATATTAAACTCTCAATGTTGTGTTTCCATCACTTGCATGTATTTGTCAGATTTTTCTTTTTGTAGCTGTTGTTCAAGCTATGCTAGATATTTTGATGTATTTGATTGTGTTTAATTATGCATATTTCAATAAAGAAATGATTTCAACAACTATATTTTAAAATCAGCATGTGTGATGTGATATTCAGGAATAATGTAGTACTTTCCTGCTACATGTACAGCATATCCAAAATGTGCTGAAGATATAGATAAGCATCCACATGTTTCATGTTGAGCTTTTGGTATTATCTTTTTTTATATTTTGTTTATATCAGAGGCCAAGTCTAGCCTGAAGCATACAAATTCAGACCTACAAGGGGCAGGCAGTCAGCAGGGAATGTTAAAAGAGGTATGTTTTTACATTATTCACGATAATGTCAATCCGTATAAAATCTCAGTGAAGTTGAATAATAATAATAATAATATACTAGTATTACATTTATAAAGTGCCTTTTCGTTAGATACAAGCGCATAAATAAGAAATACTTACAAACAAACAAAAATAGAGAACATTATCTTACAAAGCTTACATAATTACAGACAGAGAGAAATATCACATATAACATTCCTTAAACTTATTTGAAACATATACTAGCACTATAACATGGACATGTGAACATATTATTAAAAAATATATTTACATTCAACAAAGGTAATTCATTTATGTGCATTTAGACTTTATTCTATGTGTGTATTTCTCATCTTACTGTCGTCTTTGAATACTAATCCCAAAATAGGTGGGGCTAAAGTCTATAGAAACTGTGTCATAGAATTAAACAAAAATCAAATTATATAAAACTGGTTTAATAAATGTATTTATCATATACCAGGAGATACAGGAACTTGTGAAGCAGAAGGTGCAGCTCTCTTCTCAGTTAGACCAGCTTACCGAGGTCCTGGACCAGCATCGTCTCACCCTGGAATCGTGTGAACAGCAGGAGAGATCCAAACAGGAAGCCCTGGGTATGATGGGAAGGGAGCTGGAAGAGAAGAGAAGAGAGTTTGAGGGACGTCAGAGAGATCTGGAGAAGGTAGCCGAGAGGGTCGCACTGGAGGAGAACAGACTTTCAAAGGTGACCTTATTATATTAACTAATTTGAATTTGATTTTAATTTATTAACAACAACACATCACAATAATGACAGTACATTATATTATGAACAATCATACAATGCAAAGAATAATACTGATACATGTATACATAACATAAGAGTAATGTTCATTGAACAGTAATGGTTTTAAAATGATAATTAGACATAGATCTGCATACTATTAAATGTACAAATATGTGTATTACAAATATTAGTTGAAGTTGTTAATAGGAACAAGAAGTTAGCACAAATGCTGGTCGAGCCTAGTTCCATTCTCCTTTCAAGATTTTTTTTTTAATTTGTTAATGCATATGAATGTAACCTGTATACCTCAAAAGTTGCCACTGTAGACAAGTGGCCTTTCAGACAGATGCCTCCCTAGACTTATGTTTAGTGGCCCTTACAGACAGTTGGATAGTGGAATGTATGAATAATGTTAGTAAAAAATTATGAATGTTTTATGCATAGCAAAAAAGGAAAAGACCACATTTGCTACTAGTCTGTGGTAGACATGTGACTGTGATTCACAGCTGATACAGCATTTTCTCACAACACAATAATTTTTCTATAATACTATTCACTTGACTATCCAATACCTCAAAAGAAAGAATCTATATTTATAACAACTTACCTAATATTTTTGTAAGTTCCCCCAATCTAGTCTTTATAGTCAGGTCCTAAGGTGTGTTTCAGCCTTTTCAGTTGTGATCTCAAGTATGTCGCACAAGCTCTACACACCTCACAACTAAACCTTTTTGCAGTGGCCTTACAGATTTCTATGCAGACAGGTAGACATCATGAGATGGGGAGAGCACGTGACATTGATCTCGACAGAGGCTGTCGTTTGAAACTTGTATCAATATGAATATCTTATCTCAGTTATTTCCTAGACTTTTAACTTATACTCAACGGTCTTTCCAGGTTTCCAGGCAGACTGCTAGAGATCATCAGAGGATAAGAACTGAGCAGAAAGACCCCATCCAGTCTAGATTACATAAGAATCAGGAAGGTGTCATTCAGTATGATGAACTGAAGAATAGGATTCAAAATCTTGACTTGAGGGTTTTGTTTGAAAATTATTTATCAATTATGTCCTAACCTTTTACATTTTACTCAACGATCTTTCCAGGTTTCCAGGCAGACTTCTAGAGATCAGGAGACGGTGAGAGCTCAGCTTGAGAACCGACATAGAGAGCTAGAGACGCTGACTCTGCAGAAAGACTCCATCCAGTCTAGGTTACATCAGAATCAAGAAGATCTTGTTCAGTATGATGAACTGAAGAACAGGATTCAAGAGCTTGGTAGGTACTAGGCTTACAGGAGGTGATCCAACATTTTGCTCCGGTGACAATTACTTCTTTGTTTCGTCAGTTTTGATTTCATTAAAGATACAAGTCTAGGGTTAGGGTTGAAATTGGGGTTAAGGGATAGAGTAGGGTTAGGGACAGGTTAGGGCAGGATTAGTTTTTAAGTTAGGGACGGGTTAGTTAGGATTATGTTCTGATATCGTGTGTGGTTTAGGGTTAGGGTTTGGTTTATGGTTAGGGACAGGTTAGTTAGGGGCCGGTTATTTTTAGGACAGTATTAGGATTAGGGTTGGGTATCGTGTGCAGTTAAGGGTTTAAGTTATGGATTCGGTCAATGTATGTAAATGAATAGGGTTAAGGACATGTTAGTTAGGGTTAGTTAAAGGTTAGGGTTAAAAACAGTTAAGGATTATGTTGGGTATCGTGTGTGGTGAAGGGTTTAAGTTTTTAATTTGGTTAATTATGTAATTAAATAGGGTTAAAGACAGGTTAGTAAGGGTTAGATAAAGGTTGGGTTTAGATTTAGGAACAGTTTAGGATTAGGGTTGGGTATCGTGTGTGGTTTGGTTAATGTAGGCTATGGACAATTGCTGCCGGAGCATGCGTCCTTTGAAAATAGTTGCTCATCTGTATTACATTCAGTTGCGATATGAGATGTTTAGATTAGTCATTAGCTGAAATTTGTTCTCTTTTGTAAACATAAGAATATGTGCTTGCACAAAGAAACTCTCCTTTCCATGCTTAGAAAGAGATTACAATTATAATCCATTCTATTGTGCTTTTTATCTCTTATATTTGTCAGAAAATAAAATTTCAGATCAACGAGAGAAAGGAGAGAAGTCAAAGGATGAACTTGAAGCAGCAAGAATGAGAGTAGCCTCACTTCAAGAAGTAAGATGGTTTTTGGAAAATGGTTGTTTTTGCAACAACAAAAATAATTAATCCAATGAGCTCTAGATATATCTTTTTCGATACAAGAACAACATGAGAGTATACTTCACACATTTCTTTCCAATTTCCATTTAAACTTTACATAAGCTTTAATCTAGAAAGATGGCAGAATTTAAAAAAGCATCTTCAGTATTTAAACACACACAGGTCCTCAATTTTAAACGACAATGCCTTAACCATATGCGAACAACTCCCCTACTGCAGTGTTAATAATATTTGCTTTCAGTGGCAAGATCAACAAATTAGTCATGTTCCCAAAGTCATCCCTTTGTTTTTGTTGTTGTTTTTGTATGGTGATACAGGAGAAGGAAGCGATCGAGAGAGAGAAGAACCAGTCAGATCAAGAAAATGAACAGATAAGAATGAAATGGAGCATTGCTCGAAAGGTAATGACCAGACATTTATGCATGTATATGTCACTTTTGTTAATATTGCTGTATTTATTACTCGTGCTCTTCACTGTGACCACAATTCATTGGTCAGTACACTTTAACTTTAAACAAACTGACAGTAAGATGTTTATTTTGTAAATAAACCTTTACATCTTTAGATTCTTATTAAAAGGTCTGAAACATATTTGGTCTAGTAAAGCAAATGATATTTATTCCACACGTGATAAATGTTTGAAAACATTTCTTCCATCTTTGTTAATTTGACTGAATGAATGAGTAAAAACAATCTGATATCCATTTCGCAAGGCGCTGAGGGTGTACATGAAAAATATTATATTTAATTAAATGTAAATTGCAATGTACAGATTAAAAGAACAATATAGAGTAAAACTGAGTATCAGTACAAAGAACACAAATTTGACATAAAATTATGATAACAGATGAAATGTGTAAATATTGAATTAATTAAAAGTAGTTTTGAACAGGTGAGTTTTAAGACTTGAATGAGTTTAAAGTTGCTGGGCAGTTAATGGGCACAACCCATCACTTTGCAATGTCTGACCTTGGCCAACCATGACGTTGTGCTTCAGATCTTCATCTAGTTTACATCTCTTACTTTTCCACCAAGTCTACATGTGCAATGTTGAGTTGTAGCTTACAAGAATTTTTTTTTTCTCTCCATAGGATTTTAGAGCCGAGCACAGGAAGCTGACTCAGGAGATTGAAACTCTGAAGGTGAGGCTGGAGGAGGAGTCTAAGCATGCTAGCAGGATGAGCAAAGAGGTGGAGAATTGGAAACAGGAATACCTCATCACCAAGCAGCAGGTACAATATAGTAAAACCTGCTTTAACAATCACCTGTGTAGAAAGACCACCTCTCTGTGGAGGTGTCGTAGTCGAGTGGTATAATCACTTGACTTGAAATGCAAAGGTCGTGGGTTCGAGCTCCGGCACAGCACTTATGTCTTTGAGCAAGGCATTCTTTCTACATTTCTCTCAACGCAGTGTTAATTGGGTACCCGGTAGGATGCTACTGGTATTGTGGTTGAATTAGCATGTGTGTACCTGTAGAAAGGAGACTAGCTGGAATGCTCCACAGGGAGTGGAGAATGTGCTCTATAATGTGCATGATAGTGATTGAATCTAGTGACCGGGGTAATAATGCTGTAAGCACTTTGGTCAGTTAACGGCTAAGTCCACTCCAAAAATAATTTGCTTTTAAAGATAAAGACCAGTTATGGTCATGCGATTGCATTGTGAAAGAAACGTTGTGGAATCGATCAGAAAAGTTTGATCATTTAGCATATAAGTATTGGTGTGTACTGCAAGGTTCTGGAATCATCAAAATGAAAAGAAATTTTGCCCAGTCTTCGTAAAGTTACAAGCACTGTACACAGAAAGATGTATATGGGACTACGCACACGTGCGCGACACGTGCGTTTATCTCTCACACACCAATAGATAAACTAATTTACCAAATTTATCAATTAGTAGGCGGTTTCCCGGCAAAATTGTTATCATCGTGTATTAGTCAAAACATACTCATTCACATGATTGGTAATGAGAGCTTCCATTTCATTTTTTAATATTTGGGGCGTTTCCAATACTGGTCTTTACCTTTAATAGATGCAGAAAAACAAGAGAAACAGAGAATATGTAAGTTTCTTTGTGATTCCATAAGTTTGATCCTGTTTAACCCATGACATTTTACCTTTTGTAGCTCCATACCCACAAGGAGTAAATTGACCAGGAGAACAAGCTTGACTCCCTGCTCCAGCATCTGAAGGCCGAGATCCAGACAATAGGTCAACAAGGAACTATGCAGGCACAGCGGAGCACCCCAATTACTGTGCGATCGACTCTCGTCCAGTAAACATCATTTGCATAAAATCAACAATTGTGTACCGATCGATGCGAAAAAAAGTAAACAAATTTCGAAGACAAATTCTTCATTAATGTGATGAATATCACCAATCAACGCTACTAAATTGAGTATTTAATAAATTTGCAAGACACTCATGTGTATAAAAAGAGTTATTGATGCATCGAAAATGTGAAATTTAAGGGATAGTTTTGACGAACAAAAACGAAAAAAATGAGATACAAAATCACCGTAAAATTCACCATTTCTTTTAGAGCGAGAAAGAAATGCCTCGTATGAACAGAAAGAAAATTTAATAATCTCAATCCTTGTGAAATATCTCTTTTCATAGTTGCTTGATAGGGTCGTATCAGAGAAAAACATACCCCAATGTCCGAATCTCATCGAACAAAAATAATCCTTCGTTGTCGCAAAATTGTTTGACCAGTCCCATACATTCAAATGTGTGTCATGTCTGAACCTCGCGTGTGCGTTGGCTATACATGTCTTGCCAGCCGACTGCACACGTGCACGCTAATGGCTCAGCTGTTTCGATCTGGCATGCACTGGGCCTAAGACGCATGCGCAGTACATCGCTGAGATCGATGACGTCATGGTCAATGAGTTCGCTGACTACAACTTTTAAAAATGAAGCCCCATGAAAAAGAACGTTATAACCAAAAAAAATACAGCGGAGAAGCGAAAATTTCGCCCATGTATGGATATAACCCTAATGAATATTCATACCAAGTCTCTACTTCGTGCATTGCTTGATAGGGTCAACATTATAAAGTAGACGTCGTGTTTTTCGAGGGGCGAAGCTCAAAACACATTAATATCTCGAGTTTTATTCCATGGAATTTCGTATTTATTTCACTGACATCAAATTCATAATAATTTTAGTTAGTATGGAAAGTTTCATAGCGATATTGGCAGTAATAAAGGCGCAACGCGAATTTTAAGATTTGACATTCTAGCACACACATGTTCGGATTCACGCAGATGTCCGTTGGTTATTCAAATAGGACGGGCCGCTAATGATATGCAAATTGGGGTGCTCCGCTGTGCCTGTATGCAACCTTGGGATGCCTCCACGTGCAAGTCTCTGATATTCCCGTGATTTTAACCCAATTAAAAAGTTTTTACCTTTGACCTTTCTCCAGCTCCACACTCACAAGGAGCTAATGGACCAGGAGAACAAGCTTGACTCCCAGCTCCAGTATCTAAAGGACGAGATCCAGACCAGAGTCCATTGAGGGACTATGCGGCTGTGGGATGCTTCTTTGTTCAGGGCTCCCTACAATTTCTAGAGTTTTAACCCTTTTTTATGCCTCCGCTACAAAGTAGCCGGAGGCATTATGTTTTCTGGTTGTCCGTCCGTCCGTACGTCCATCCGTCCGTACGTACGTCCGTACGTCCCGTTCTCGTGATCGCGTTATCTCAAGAACCAATTGATGGATTCCCTCCAAACTTGGATCATGTATGTATCTAACAGAGCCAATGAACTGATTAGATTTTGGGGGCACGAGGTCAAAGGTCATAGGGCTCATTATGTATACAAAAATAGCTCATGATCGCGTTATCTCAAGAACCGATCAATGGATTCCTGCCAAACTTGGGTCATGTATGTATCTAACAAAGCCAATGAACTGATTAGATTTTTAGGTCACAAGGTCGAGGGTCAAAGGTCACAGGGCTCATTATGTATACAAAAATAGCTCGTGATCGCGTTATCTCAAGAACCGGTAGATGGATTCCTGCCAAACTTGGGTCATATATGTATCTAACAGAGCCAATGAACTGATTAGATTTTTGGGTCACGAGGTCGAAGGTCAAAGGTCACAGGGCTCATTATGTATACAAAAATAGCTCGTGATCGCGTTATCTCAAGAACCGATCGATGGATTCCTGCCAAACTTGGGTCATGTATGTATCTTGCAGAGCCAACTAACTGATTAAATTTTGGGGTCATGAGGTCAAGGTCAAAGGTCACAGGGCTCATAAGGTATACAAAAATAGTTTGTGATCGCGTTATCTCAAGAACCGATCGATGGATTCCTGCCAAACTTGGGTCATGTATGTATCTTGCAGAGCCAATTAACTGATTAAATTTTGGGGTCACGAGGGCAAAGGTCACAGGGCTCATTATGTTTGACTATAAATAGCTTGTGAATGCATTATCATTAAAAGCGACAGATTGATTACAATCAAACTTGAATTTTAAAAATTGCTTCCGTTTTGGTTTGTAAAATTGCTCTATGGCGGAGGCATCATTTTTGACTGCGCGCAGTCAAATTCCATCTAGTTCTGGATTAACCTTTCTCCAGCTCCACACCCACGAAAAGCTAATGGACAAGGAGACTTCCAGCTCCAGTATCTAAAGGAGTAGATCCGAACAAGAGGTCAACAATGAACTTTGAACTTTGGGATGCCTCTATATTCAAGTCTCCCTGTAATTCCCAGAGTTGTAACCCTTTTTCTGTTTTTACCTTTCTCCAGCTCCATACCCACAAAGAGCTGATGGACCAGGAGAACAAGCTTGACTCCCAGCTCCAGCACCTGAAGGAGGAGATCCATACAGAGGTCAACGAGGGGTTACGCACCCTGGAGATGTCTCGCTTAGAGGTCCTCGATGAACTCCAGGAGGTCCACCACCAGAAGGCTGAGATCAGCAAGAAATTGACATCCTTCAAGCAGGTAACAGAGGACACTTCTCAATCTGCACTAGAATCTTCTAAGAATTGTCAGTGATAGCCATTGTTTGTCGCGAGGAGTTTGAGGAATTGCAAATATTTGGGGTTTCGATGTACATACCGTATTTGCCGGCGATAAGGCCGCACCGCCGCATAGGCCGCACCCCCAACTTTGACATTTCATAGAGAAAAAAAAAAAACGGACCAAAGAAAATAATTGTAATTTTCCCGTAGAACTCTATTTTTCGTACAAACTAATACCAAAATTATCAATCATTTTATAAATTTACAGGAAGTTTACCTAAAAAATGATTGTAATTTAGCAAATCTTCATCGATTTTTAGGCAGATTAGCACATTCATGTTATCCGGTCTTACCCCTATCGTACCGTCAAATGGAGAAAATAAACAAGCTTTTGTATTGTTATTAGAGATCTACCGAGGTTAGTTTGTCGCTTTAATTAATTAGATAGTCTCAATTATAATTCAGAATTATCTTACTGAAAAGTTAAGAACACCGATGATTGCGCGCTGTGAATCTCCGAAGGTGCGTTGGATTTGTTGGCAACTCCTAGCCCGCGTTGGATTTGTTGGCAACTCCTAGCCCCGTGGCTAGGAGTTGCCAACAAATCCAACGCACCTTCGGAGATTCACAGCGCGCAATCATCAGTGTTCTTAAGGACATTTTTACAACTTTACAAGTACGAGTTTCTGGTCAGTTTTCTTCTTATTTCTTTGGTTGCACAACGATTAAAAAGATAACTTCTTCAAATTTGCTGCTGACGTGGTTCAGACTAGATCTTGTCCGATGTGTTTTCAAGTCAATTTTGTTAATATATTTTGTTGTATGAAGTTGCCTACAAATAATGGACGTGCTGTTTTGACTTGCGATTTTTACTCTTCCGGCGTAAAGGCCGCACCCCGACTTTTTGATATTTTCTCTTCCAAAAATACTGCGGCCTTTACGCCAGCAAATACGGTAACTTATTTTTAAAAAGACACTTAATATAGTAAAGTCCAGAATAAAGAAGGTTGGGCTAGGGTTGATTTTACGGTTTGCCTATGACGCCTGAAGTTTACAAAAATGTATCACATGGTATGTCATTAAATTGCTTGATCTTGTCCCAGGAATATGTAAACTATTTAAACAGTATTGCACAATAACTCTGCAATGAAGTATACGTTGGCCCATGAGACATTCACAGTCTACATCGATTTTGAGCTGATTAGCTGTTCTTTCTCACTTTCTTTACCCTTTTTTTTTTTTTCCAGGTTAAAATGACAGAGATTGGTGCTCAAAAGGAGAACAGTAAACGAAAGCATATTGACTTAGAGTTTCAGCTGCAACAGGAGCAGGATTTACTCAAGGTATCTTAATAGTGTCATATTTGATCCATATGGTATATTTCTGGAATTAATCATATTCAAGATTAATACATTTTCAGGTAATGACATGCATTGTATGTCTGCATGTATACATATGTTGCCCATAAACCAAAGGAATTCAATTTAGAATGTATATTACATGTAGCCATAGTGACAATTGCTATTTGGCATTATTTCTTACACTAGTCAAATTCTGAATCCTTGCAATGCTCATTGACTTCTTTTGCGTCTTCATGGTTCTCAAGGATTGTCCGTAAGTAATTGTATGATAAATAGACTTTAAATTATTGTGAAAATGTCCTATTTTATAGTACAGACTTTACCAAATTAGAAGCATGTATGTAAAAATTGTCCATCTTCTTTTATCCGTCAAGTTGAGACTAGAGCAGCTGATGTCCCGTCAGTCGGAGGTCCTGGCCGGAATCAAACAGAAGTCAGAGTCCACTATCCAGTCGTTACGTCACAAGCTGAACCACCTCGAGGAGCTAGTCACCAGTAGCTCTTCCCACACTCGTAGTCTGAGAGTAAGCCAGAGCATCGTACAGAGACACAACGTCAACCGGAACATTGATCTAGTTCCACTCCAGAATGAAGGCGACGAGAGTCAAGGAGTGGAGAATAGCGGTTTGGATCCAGGCCTGAATTACAAACAAAACGTTGAAGTTCAGTACGAAAGACGTATTACCTCAAGGACTAGACAATTTGAAATGCGACATGAAAACGGTGCTTCAGGGGATGTTGGTGGAAGAGGACAAAGCGGGGTTGACCAGATGGACGAGGGAGCCCTTTCCATTAATGAACTTCGAAATCAAGATGGCGACTTGCAAAGGCATCCCTCCCTTCGTGGTGAGGATAGTAATGCAGGGAAGGGTGACCAAGGCAATAGGAGCAGTCGTCCGAAAGGGATCCTCAAGCGTAAGACATCCTTGCAGGAAGAAGGAGGTACTCTAACAAAACACGAGGAAAGAAAGAGGGGTACCTCTGGTCTTGATGGAGAGAGGAGTCGACGAAGATCGGAAGAAGTGGCAGGATCGGAGAGTGAGGTATGTGTACGTCTTTTTTTTTCTTTCTAATCCTAATGCTCTATGACATGTAGTCAGTCATATGCCAGTTTATAATGGAAAAGCCGCAGGACTAAAACTGCTGCTTTTTAAACCATAGCTGTTCATGGTTGTCTAATCACTTTTTCCTCATCAAATTGGCAACAGTTATTTTTAGTGCTGTAAGTCAGACGCTATGTTCGTGTTCCATTCGGTTCAGCAGAGTTTGGCAATTTTTCACCCGAACTTGGTTCGGTTCGGGGTTCGGTAATTTAATAGCAAGCAGCGTTATAGCCACGGCGGTCGGCACTGGGCAGGCCGCCCGCCCTGCCGGGCCCGACTGGCACGGAAGACTTCTGCACACTGCTTCCGACCAGCACAAATTTCACATTAAAAAACTGCTCTAAACGTAATTATTTGTGAAGAAAAATACTACTTACATTCGTATGTCCGTCTTGAATCGTGTTTTTTTTTCAATTTTAAAAGAATCAAGTTTTCAATTTGTCAATAAATGATATTTTTTAAAGATTTTCCGAGACGGGTGTTGTCTAATGTTAGAGTCATGAAAGGTGCCATCTTGAATAGAGACTTTCAGGCTCGCCAATAACTGTTTTTTATAAGTTTTCATTTTCAATACGAAAAATAGTTAAAAAAATATTTTTCCTGAATAAATAAGTACCATACTATAATATATATTTATTTCATTATTTATATTGTGAAATTTGTCCGATATGGTTACAATTAAAATATTAATTTTTTGCTCAATGGGTTTGAGCAAATTGAGCTGAACTTGTTTTGATCACGCACATGAATCATGTTTTCAATTTGTCAATAAATGATATTTTTTAAAGATTTTCCGAGACGGTTGTTGTCTATGTTAGAGTCATTCTTGTTTATGGCTTGCGATCGCGACGTAGCGTGGTCAGGATTTGGGATTTAAATGGCGCCAGTGAAGTTGCGCCCACCACTGGATAGGCATAAATCACAAAGGCGGAAAATGGGAAAAAAGTAAATATAATATGAGCAATCATGACATGAAAATTAGATACAAAACGACAAGTTTATTAGCTTGCAAAAATTAACATTTTTTTTGCCGAACATCCGAACCAGGCCTTTGCGTTCGGTTCGGTTCGGTTCGGTTCACAAGTGCCATGTTCGGCGAACTTCCGTTCGGTTCGGCGGTTCGGCTACAGCACTAGTTATTTTCCATACCTTCATACTTTGAAAAAAATTAAAAATCACCATTGTAAATGAAATGTATGTCTTTTGTCTGTGCTTTTAAAGGCTAAGTCCACTCCAAAAATAATTTGCTTTTAATAGATGCAGATAAACAAGTTGTGAATTTTTGAAAAAGTATGAAAAAGTATGGAACAATGGAAATCACTACACAAATTGCCAATTTGGTTATCAGTTTGTGATGTCATTGCCTCACGATTTATCATATAGCTTCACTATGTATGAATTGCTTTATATATTTTATCCCATTAATTTCCCTTTTTATCCCCCAAAACTTGATTTCCCCTTGCCTTTGCCCAGGTTATATGATTTGTATCATAATATGTGCATGACATTTCACAAAATCTTTTATGAACTTTGAAGAATTGATACTTATTTCTGAATATTGTATATCCATAATTATTGATTTTTTATATAAACAGTTTATCAAAATTCATATTTTTCATGATTTAACAGGAAAAAATTACTCTATCTTAGTGCATCCACACAAAAAGATATTACTATGAATATAACTTGGATGCTGGTGTGAGGAAATAAGGTTATTAGGGGGGAAATGGGAAATTTATATTATCAATATAAAGAAAACAATACCGGTAGTTGATAGTGAGGCAATGACGTCACCGACTCAGGAGTGAGTTACCAATTTGTCTTGTGATTTTCATGTTTTTCATGTCATTACAAAGTCATAATTTTCTTATTAGTTATCCAATTTTGCACAATTTTTTTGGATTGGTTTGTCTGATTTTTTTGCTTCTATTGAAAGTAAATTATTTTTGGAGTGGACTTGCCCTTTAAAGATCTCGCAATATGCATGCATGTATATTTTAAAATTGATTTGATAATCTTTTGAAACTGAGAAGAAAGAATGGATGCCAATGACTGGAAGGCTTGGGGAAAGGTTTTCTTCCGCAATGGAAGTTAAATAATGATGATGAAGTAAATAATTTGTTTTGAATCCGAATCAGGAAAACAAAAATATTCCTAAATGTATATTAAATTATGTAAGTGACTAAGTCTCACTATTTCTTTTGGTTTGACAGGTAACCACATCTCAGCGTTCCAGGTCTCACTCATACAGGCATCATAGGAGAAAGAGCAGGTCACCAGTCGGGCGTCAACCCATGTCACCTCTATCTCCACAGGTCCCCGAGAGAGGGCCTCCTTCAGGTCAACACTGTAAGAAACCATAATTTTAAAGGGAAATTCAACATTTGTAATGAGTTCATTCGGCTATCACCGGCTATATCAACATTTCCATGCGATAAAGTACCAAGTGCATTAACAGAGTTAGGTTTTCTATTAAAAAAAGACCCATTGTAGTATAAAGGTCGGTCCAAATATAAGATCTACAACTAAGTATTCATTTAAAGGTAAAGTGAAAATAGAAAAGGAAAGATTTGTTTGTTAATTTTGACTATCTTGTCTTTCCCGTTTTTCAAACTTTCTTGCAGGGTCACATTTCATGGATTCTCTCAACCAACTGAAAGATCAGAAAGTTGCTCAACTGAACACCAATACATGGGACTACAGATGACACCAGCAATCTCATTTTACAGCAAACCTGTAAAAGCGACCACCTGAATAGTAAAAACCACCTTTCTATAAGGACCACATTTTTTTGTTTTTCTATAAGGACCACATTTTTTTGTTTACCCTGAACATGGTCTCCCATTGAAACCTGTACTAAAGGAACCGGTACATAAAGACCACCTGCCTATAAAGACCAACTTTCATGTTTCTTTTAAGCAGTCTTTATGTACAGGTTCCTCTGTACTGCATATAACCTTTAGAGCGAGATAAAAATTTGAATGTATGTTGCATTTATACTGAGTTTATTTTGAATTGTATTCATCAACTGCTATAGCAGGGGTCAGAGATGAACCAGGGGCCCGTTTCATAAAACTTGTTTTCTATATTAAACAACTGCTAAATTTCAATGACAAATTTGCTCTCAGCCAATCAGATGCGATGATTTCAGTAGCTTATAACAGTACATGTATCTTGTAACTTGTTATTGATATCAAGTCTTATGAAACAGGCCCCAGAAGAGACTCATTGATTCATGTGATTGCACAACAGGGTTGTTGGTCTGTTTCCTGGAAGGGGGCAGGAGGAGGGGCTGGACCCTGTTTCATGAAACTTGTTATCAATGACAAGCTACAATGGTTGTTATAAGCTACTCAAATCCTTGCATTTGATTGGCCTGTGAACAGATTTGTGGTAGTTGTTATTGATAACAAGTTTCATGAGACAGGGCCCCACTCTATCTCTTTCTGTACCGGCATTCTACAAGACGCAATTCTCAGGACAACAATTTGCACGTCAGAGTTATAATTATTATGCAAAGAAATATATTTAGCGAAGTCCACCTATTTATGATGTCATAACTAGTCATAACCAATTACAAGTGAGTACCCTAAGTTATTGACCGCGTAGTTTTAGTATATCTGGGGCCCTTTTCATAAGTTTTCATCAAACTTGTTATCTATAAAAAATGCTAAATTTCCATGACAAATTTGCTTTCAGCCAATCAGATGCCATGATTTCAGTAGCTTATAACAGTAGCTTGTAACGACTTATTGATATCAAGTTTTATGAAACAGGGACCTGATCGTAACAGCAAAGTTGATAGCACTACTAGAGCTGTGGACCCTTTTTCATAAAACTTGTTATCAGTAATGTGACGCAGGAAAATGATGCTCAACAGGTTGTTGCATTTACTTTACTTTTTAACCCAACACCAAGAGGTAAAAACAAAAACTATTTGTTCATATTTTACTTTCCTACTTTATTTTTCTGGATGTTTGACAGCCTCTCCCCGCTCCCATGTCTGTTAATATCGATGGCTCTGTATCCACTAAAGGTCTTGCATACAAAGTCTCTAATCGCATCAATTTTTCTTGAGGAAGAGCTGGTTGTGTTGCCTCGATCCTCCATTCTCGCATTACTTGACTTTCCGAGCAATGAATGACTCTGCAACACCTATTTAGCGATTGCTGCATCGAGCAATGAATTAACCATCCTGCGGGCGTTTGCAGTTGGAAGACAAGCAACTTCCACTTTTGATAAAATTGGGATACCATCCTTTTGTTGTGAGCCCAAATAGTGATGTGGGACATAATGACATCCTGTGATGAGATGCAGAACATGCAGCAGGAGTAACACAACAAGAGCACTATTGTCTTCTTCAGGATTCTTTTTGGACTAAGCAATGGTGTCTGGCCCACTACTTCTTGGCCAGTAGAGGGCTCTATTCGTTTAAATTGCGTTGAATTTTGGGGCAGTTCCTCTTGAAATGGTCAGTTACTCCACATTGGAAACATCCTGGGGACCAGCGTGGGCGACTCTGTTGGTCCAGTAGCCTATTCAGTGTCCTATTTTGTTCTTCCTGCTGCTGTAGAAGGTTAGTCACCAGGTGACCTTGTCTCTGTAAGGCTTCTAGGATGAGAGACATGATGTTAGCAGCACTCGCTCCCTGTTTGCCCTCTGAGGTCTGCCTTCCTTCCACAGTGCCCTGTCTCTCGTTTTGCATTTCCTAGAACCATCAACCGGTTTAATTTCATACACATGCCCTGTTTGGTTCATTCTTTTGCTGATGCGGTATGGCTTTCCTTGCCATATGTCTTGGATTTATGCCTTCTTCTAAGCCTGCTGACGTAGTAACACTCTCTTTAAATGGTTTTGCAGTTGGGGGCAGTTCCTCTTAAAGTGGTCGGTTGCTCCACACAGAAAACAACGTGGAGACCAGCGTGGGCAACTCTTTTGTCCTGGGCGACTCTGTTGGTCCAGTAGCCTATTTAGTGTCCGATTCTGTTCTCCCTGCTGGGTTAAAAGTGCGGTTACCAGCTGAACTTGTTTCTGCAAGACTTCTAGGATTAACGACATGCTCGGGTTGTCAGCAGCGCTCGCCCCCTGTTCGTGGACTTTAGCCCTCTGAGCTCTGCCATCTGCCTTCCTTCCGCTGGTGCCCTGTCTCTCCCATCGCACTGCCCAGTCACGAAGGGATCCAAAAGTCTGCGGCTTTTCACGAGATCGCGTTGGGGTTCCCGCTGCTGATCTGCATCACCAACCCGTTTGAAGAATTGGGATATAAGGGTCTCCTGCTTGTCTTTAACAGTTTCCTTCCCTTTCAGAATGAGGCTAAAGAATTTGCGCTTTTGGGACCCTCCCCCAAAACACCCCTCAGGACTTGCAATGCCAAGTCACCAAGGGAAAGCTTATCATTAGTGGAAGCTAAGATCGGCCGCACACTGGCGGGCAAGCGCTGTTATAATAATAATAATGAGATATTTGTATACCGCAAATTGCAAATTGCCTCTAAGTGGTTTAGAAGAAAGTAGTTGATAAGTAAAGGAAACAGAAATTGCATTACAAATCACATCAATTCAATTAACATAAAACTTTGCTGTAGGAACAATTGTTTAAGTATTCCTTTATCAAAAGTTTGTTCGCCTGCCAGCTGCTGCATTCGGCGGAGCAATTGTGAAGGTCTACGATCCCCTAGCTTCTCTTCGTTGAGCATCATCTGAACTCTCTGTTGTTCTGATGCGGTGGTACGCAAAATGAGCTGCTCCTGCGTGGACCTCCTGCGCGACTTCTGGTTGTAATACTGTAATGGCGTGTGCAAATTAAGTGCTTTCTTGCGTTATTCGCCTGGTAGAAAACAGCGCTTCTGCTTGCGCAAACCAAATGTGCTTATCACCTCGCCAAAACGGTGGAAGTGTCACACTAAATGCGATCATCACAGGCTCCATTGCCTCAGTGACCAGCGGCTTTGGATCACCCTCTTTTTCAGTCATATTATTGTCTGCAATACTCAACAAAAGACAAAAAAGAAACTCTAGGCCTTTTACAAATTTGCCACTATTCCACAAGAAATTCAGAAATCGAATTCCACCACTAAGCCTGGACAGGGAATATCTCTAATTATAAATCTACCGGGTATATCAAAATATACCTCCTGTGTATCATGCAATCCATGCAATTCCGGTTTCATGCTGAGGTTTTCGGAATAAACATTAAATACTTCATCCCGCCTAAGTCCAACAGTAATTCCAGCCAAATCCCAGTTACATACCAGAACTCTCAGTATAAAACGATACAATATCCATTATACCAAACATGCACACAGTTACTGCGAATAATCGCCGACCCAAAATAAAACAAGGTTTACGTTCATGGGCATTTTCAAAAGCAGCTTCTAAAACCAACAAATATACCTCATGCATATCAATACAATAAATGTAATATACACGCTACAACCTACATTACTAAAGTTACCCAAACTCTAACAAATCTCATGCCAAACTTTAAATCTCAACAATTTTCAAGTTCAACTCTTTATGCCATCACCATGTGGCTCCATCCAACCAGCCAAAAAAAAATATGAAAGGGGGTATGGACTGTTTCAAAACACAGTATTACCATGAACAATCCATGAATACTATTCCTTTGCCAGAAACAATTTAACATGATTACACTTACATATTTAGAAATCACGTGGCTTATCGCCCTCACCCCCTGGCCTAGTGGTTTTCCGCCGGTGTGCTATAAGTGCATGGAGGGCGGCACTTGTGGGCCTTTTAACACCACTTCTCGTGGTACCAGCAAAATTCAGACGTGAGAGTGCTCCCAGTGCTCGCTGGTTTACTCCAGGTGGAGTCGCTCTTCCAGTTGCGGCTCATGCTGCGTCTTCGGCTACGCAGGCGACCGACAGTGGCGGTCAATTCTTTGACCATCTTCGTGAGATCAGCGACTTGATGCTGAAGATCGGGGCTAGACACAGCTGCAACCGTAGCGCAGGGTGCTGCAATTCCAGTAACAAGAATTGATGCTTCCAAAATTTTATCAGCTAAATTAGTCAGCTCAGGAAGCAGAAGCGCGTCGCTTGACGAGGCAAGAATGAGCCGGATATTTTGGGGCAAGCGCTGCAAAAATAATTCGTGCAAAATTCTCTTCTCAAGCTGCTGCATGCCAAGCAGCTGCTGCATTCGTCTGAGAAGTTGCGATGGTTTGCGGTCACCTATTTCCTCCTCGTTTAATATCATTTGCACGCGGCGCTGTTCCGAGGAGGTCATTCGCGATATCAATAGAGCGCCTAGCTCTGTATACGGCTTGGTCGGGGGCGGACTGATCAACATGTCACGAACTTCCAGCGCGACCTCTGGTGGTATAATGTTGCTATAACATAAGCATACAGGGTCTGTTCACTGGTGATGCCTCTGGTCATAAAAAACGATAGATCATAAATGTTCTATTCTCACTGCACAGAGAATGTAAAGTGTTGTCAATGAAGAACACAAGAGTAAAAAATATATTTTGCAAAAGTACAAGACGTAATCAGTGAGCAAGTCCACCGGGAATGGTCCGGGGACAAAGTCGTCCGATCCTCGTTGGATAAAATTTGACTGGTACAATAAACACAACACAATAACAACCTGTGTGTACCGATATTAAAAAGCCCACTGATTCCCACACTGGAAAATCAGAAAAGCCCCAATCACGACTGCAGCGTGATTGGTTAAAACACGCGCACATCTATGTTGATTAATCATGTGATCGAAAAAACTTATGAATAAACATTGTTTAGTTAATAAATATAGTTTGAACCAGTTCCGAATCCGAAGGTATGGCATAATACCAAAATCCTCAAGCTCCCTACAACTTCTTAGGCAGCCATTTTGGATTAAAAACACAGTGAATTAAAATTGAATGACACTGTAACATCAGTCGCTACACACTAAAAGTATTACATTAAAAGATCATGTCAAGAAAATTACCCTAATCAAACACAATGTAGCTCCTTACAAAACTTCTGAACCTTTAAACTGGCTTAGCTACAACACTCATAAAATACACACAATCGTTGCATATTAAATCTACTTCCATATTTACAAGTTTCCAGGCCTCTGTGTCCGAGCTGAGCTAAAAAGATGAAGAAGCTGCACAGAAAGCCACGGCCTGCACTTGAAGTGATGAAATCACTGATTCTCTCTGGACGTCCACTGAACTCTCCAATTTGCGCCCTGATGATACACCGCCCTTGGCATGGGGTTAGCTGCTTCTTGAGGGGAAGATGTCTCCTCCTTGGACATATCTTGCCGAAGTCTCTCGACCTCTTTCTTTTGACTCTTTACTTCCTCAATTTGTTTCATGGCATGTTTTTGACTACATTCAATTTTTCCCTGACTTTTTGTTTTGTAGAAGAAAAATCTGTTTCGAGTAGATTGAACTTAGAATTCATAATATATATAGCCATGTAATGACCCATGATTTTCATCAGTACATTCGCAGTCTCTTTCGATGGGTTTGAGTCTTGTGGCTGTACAGGTACCGGAGAAGACATTTTTCCCTGAATTCTCGTAGATCTTCTTGCCTGTCCACTTGATTCCATGGGATTTGTGTCCAGTTTTATCAGATATCTATCTAGTTTGTCAATATAATTACCTCAATACAGGATACAATAGAAAACTTATTCAGTTTTGACGAAATTGAAAGCTCAAAGAACCATGAGAGCAGAGAGTTGACGAATATCATTCAAACTTAAGCGCCTATTTATGAATTCGAATGCAACTCTGATAAAATTGGGCGGGAAAACTATAGTAAAACAAAATTACCTCAATTTTGGTCGACACCGACCCCTGCAGTCCATTGTCGTCTCTGGTGACGGCCGTCACTAGTACAGACAGTCCTTGTACTACCTCTAGAGTAGCGCTCTCGCCCCAAAGGGTTACTGGTATCGATTGAGTGTTGTCACCCAACTGTCCGAGTGGGATGACGCGCCTTTTGTATGCTGCAGTTTCGACAAGTTGGCCTACCTACAAAACACCATAAACAAGGAGATCATGTATTTAATTCGAATACTACAAAACTTTTAAAAATAATAATAGTGTGTTTTTGTATAGCCCTCATGTTCATCACACTTGGCACTCCTGGTTTTCCCGAAGGACGTGTTTATGTTCTTTGGAGCATGCTCAGCCTTCGCCTCTGTCTGTGCAGAATTTTTCTCACCTATACCGTGTGTCTCAAAAAAAACGTAACACTTTTGAAATGGTTGCCAAATTGAGCATATATAATTTTATGAAAAAATGTTGATATGTATGGAAAGCTAAAGGACCAACCTTTCATATGATATGAAAAAATTGAAAAAAAAATCATGCTTCGATGAACAGTGTTCACTTAAGTTAGAGGTATGAAAATGGGCCTGCGCAGGATTTTTCCTTCCAATTTTGGACAGGTAAGTTACTTTTAGCATACAAAATAAGTTTGATATGAGATATTCATGATCGATGGATTAAGAGTTAAAAGGATGTTTTGAATACCAGTCCTTTCTCTCTGTCATTTATCAATCCCCAAACACCACCCCTGCCACACACACACACACACACACACACCAACTTCCACTCCCATCTTATTGTATCATTGATCTGGTAGATGTGAACAGGATGAAGGAAGAATGGGAAAATGTTAAATTGAAATACCGTATTCAAAATCATAATTGACATTATGCAACCCACTCTCCTCCCCCCCACAACCTTTTCCCATCCCATCACCTACCCCTTGCCTTTTCTTTATCAGTTTTCTTCCGTAAGTTTGGTGGATCATCAATCACATTTTATTCAGGTTTTATGAATGACCCAAACATGTAATAGCTAAGTACATCATTCATTATGCATTGAAAATACCAGAATTCGAGGTATTCAAAATATCCTTTTGATTCAAAATATCCTTTTGATCCATCGATCATGAATATCTCATATCGACCTTATTTTGTAAGTTACAAGTAATTTACCTGTCCAAAATTGGAAGGAAAAATCCTGCGCAGGCCCATTTTCATACCTCTAACTTAAGTGAACACTGTCCATCGAAGCATGATTTTTTTTTAATTTTTTCATATCATATGAAAGGTTGGTCCTTTAGCTTTCCATACATATAGACATTTTTTCATAAAATTATATATGCTCAATTTGGCAACCATTTCAAAAGTGTTACGTTTTTTTTGAGACACACGGTATAGTCACAGATGGTGAGTGGCTACACATGTAGGCCTAATTTATATATATATTTTATTTTTTTTTAATTAAAAATACCCACTGACTTGGCTCAGTCAGTGACTGGACATGCCAAATTAAAATAGATTTGCCAAAATGTTCATTTCAACAACATAAACTTTTGGCGGCTTGGACTTGTCCAAAGCTTTTGCCCAATTGGAAAAGAGGGTAACGGCTTGTGTTGTATATGACCGCTTCTTGCTTGATTACCGACAGACATCATCAATGCATGTAAAAAATGTTTGACAGCCTCTCCCTCCCATGTCTGTTGAAATCGATGGCTCCGTATCCACTAAAGGTCTTGCATACAAAGTCTCTAATTGCATCAATTTGTTCTTGAGGAAGAGCTGGTTGTGCATGTTGCCTCCTCCTTTCTCGCATTACATGACTTTCCGAGCAATGAATGACTTCATAATTTCTCTTTAGTAAATGCTGCATCAAGCAATGAATGAACCATCTCTGCCTTCAGTGATCCAGGCAATGTTGGTATCGCTATCCTCTTTTACAGCCCGCAGAAGCCTCGCACAGCCTGGTGCCAGGTGCTCCCCCACCATCACTTTATCGATTCTGGTATCCTTAAGCTTCTTCTTGTTGCGTAGAAAACCGATGCCTGTCATCGTGTCTGACAAACCTTGCAAAGATAGGGCGGGGTTTCCCTTGCTGTTGACGACCAATTGTTTTAATGCAGCTTGTTGTTGTGCCAAATGATTGATTACATTTCTCTCAGTGTGCATTGGAGTACTGTCTGCCCCTTCACAACAATCTTCAACTGACACTTTGTATACACGTTTAGTAGTAGTACCCTCGGCATTAGTGTCAAAGCTATCCAGCAAATCTAATGCATAATCTCGGATGTCCAGAAATGTTTAACCTGAATTAGCAAATTGGATGTGCCGTAGTTCAAGGCGTGTGCTACGACTACGTGCTCTAGCTACAAACTTTTCGCTAATCCTTTGAATGCAGTGTCATAGTCAGGGAAGGTTCAGTGGTTAGAGCGCCCGCCTCATGAACGGGAGGTCGTTGGTTCGAAGTTCGAACCCTGGCCGAGTCATACCAAAAACTTATAACAATGGGACCTTCTGCCTTCTAGCTAGGCACTCAGCATATAAGATTGGAGAAGGGTAGTAATATACAAAAACCATTGACATGATGGTTGCAGTTTTGAAACATAAATCTCAAATGACTTCTCGGGGCATCGATCACTGCTTGGAATGACACAGTCATAAATTTCTCCACTGCGTAAAGCAATTGTGGGAAAGAACGCAACAGCCTGTTGCACAGATGAAAATATCCCACGAACCATTATCATGAATGCATGCGTGGCCAGTTCAGCAGTGTCTTCTTTGATGCGTCTCTCAAACACCCTGAACTCATTATTGATGTCCCTAACATCTACAAAACCAAGGAGATGTCCAGCGGAGGATGAATATGCCAGACCCGATTTCAACTTTATTTCATCGCAAACAAGAGTTACGTTTCTCTGGTAATCGTCTGTGATGTTCATGTCCTCTATCATTTGCTGTATCACTTCACAGTGAACCCCAGTTTTGGCTTCCGTGTAGTGAGTATACCTGTGCAATGTTCCAATTGCAGGCAAGATCATAAAACCACTGTCTTTGATCAGTTTGTACGCTGCAGGTGATTTGCTGTGAACAGCGATTTCCCACCTAATAATTGTTGGGTGCCATCTTAATTGTCTTCTATCTTTAATCTTCAACGCTTTCCTTTGCTCCTGCCATAGAATTTTCTGCGGTGAATTGTCCTTCAGTAAATGTTCTATCTCTTCCGAAGCCTCCTCCACAACTTGTTTAATATCTTTCCCCGACTGTTCATCCAGTGTGATGCACTCGTCCTTGAACATTCGTTCAATCTTCTCCTGGACTCTCTTCTGCTGTTTTTTACCTTTAGAAGGTCCCTTCGCAAGTTCTTTGTACGGTTTATGAGCTGTTTTTTGGTTAATGTCTGGCGCGTTGCATGCGAAGATGGCGGGCTTTCATCGGAGAACTGAGTTTTTGTCTATTTTTCATCGAATTTAAGTCACCTTTTTGAACAGTGCAAACTCTACACTTATCACTCTCAAGTACTAACATTTTGCAGTTCACACTCCTTACAGTATCAACGGACTGATGATTGTCTATGGCGTACCCCTTGATATCTTTCTGCTGTAGAAACTCTACAAACTCTTGATTTCCACTGCATATTCTTGCTTGTGCTCCGATTTCTAGCAGCTGCTTGATAGATGCCACATCAAGGACGGTCGGTACCGCTTGAAACAACGGATGGTTGTTCAAGTTCCCTTCATTGTAAACAGTGATGCACTTTGGAATGGACATCATAGTGGTCTCCTTTAAACACACCAAAAAAAACAGCATTTGATCGCATTGCCGACTTGACGACTTGACGAAATCCCTTGCTCCTCAGCTGCTTGCTTTCCTGCGCGTTGCACATCCTCTGTGTTTGGAATGGCCTCTTCAGTGCACATGATACAGGTGTCATCATCATGTCCCTTAAAATCATGCAGGGGAATGTTCACCATGAACACCTTCTTTTGCCTTTTCAAAAGTTTGAAGCGCGCCAACTTCCTTTCACAGGTCTTGCAGATGAATGGAGGAAAGATATCAGGGTCTTCATTGTCCGTTTCGAGATGAAGTGCTTCCTTGATTGTCTTCTGATAAGTCTCCTTGTTGTATGGCTTCCTATCAGCTGCAAATGTCGCTTTGTTACCACAAAGACGACAGGACTGCTTCAATACGTCTCTGTGCATCATCCCCGGCCCCCCCACTTAGTGTTATTTAGGGTACGCGTATGCTTGTACCCTCTTTTTGAAAAGACCCCCTATCTGAGTACTGCCAACATTTCCGAACCCCCCTTTCGCGGGCTTTTCACGGGCTTTTCCTGCCTTGGAGACCCCCCTAAATCCGGAACACTGCTCAATGTACCCCCTTAATCCGGAACACTGCTCAATGTACCCCCCTATCTCAGGACATGCAGACACCTCCCCCCCCCCCCCCCCCCCCCCCTCCCTCTCATCTCAGATAAAGTTGTCATTACTGGTTGGCACTTCTTCAAGTTCTTCTTCTTGATCATTTTGAAGCACAATTCTTTTTAGGGCTTCAATATTACACCATATCACAGACACTGATAACATGTAGGGCCTTGCATCTCAGACTACATAGTAGTAACGCAGCTGTGTGTGAATTAGGGTAGCCTACACTTCAGTACAAAACTAAATAGGTCTAGATCCAAGTCCCACATATTCATTTTCATGGGTGTTGGAAAATGAGTTTGAAAGTGTTACTATTGCGATCAAACTACTCACCTGAACGTGCCACCCTGTGAGCCACAGGTAGACAGCCACAATATCCACAACGAGGAGACTGTGGGTCCTGCTCAAAGACGTCGCAATCATGACAATTTTGGCAGGGCCCACGCCTCATAACGTACCCCATCTTCATGCCCCGGCTTGATGCCGAGCCTACCCCGATATACATGCTGAGGTGCAGCTAGCGGATGCGCCGTACAGACTATACGTTCTGTTGTTATCTCTCTCTCTCTCTCTCTCTCACACAGATTTTTAGAAGTCCGTACTGCCGCCGTACTGGGAAGGGAGTGCATGGGACTCAATGTTTTTACTCATGAAATAATCCTGAATGAGCTTTCAAAACTAGCAGGAATTTCTGAAATCTGATCGCGGGGTTTCATCAATTTTTCTATGTTCAACTTCAAGATATTTTATAACCCCCTTTTTTAATTACAAAGAGATGAGAGAAAAACACCCCCTTTTTAAAGAAATCTCCGGGTGAAAGTCAAATACACCCCCTTTTTTTACATTTCTCGGGCCGGACTTTGTTGCACGAAAAGTACCCCTTTACCGGACATTTTGGCAACACGCATGCGGTCATTTTGAAACCTGAGTGGGGGGGCCGGGGCATCATCACCTTTAAAAGACATAAAATCTCACATTAGATGCCCTTTCTTGTTACAGTTATAGCAGAATGGTGTGGAATTCTGCTTAGGATTGCTGGTCATTCCTCTCATGGCTTGAACCACCTCTTTCAATGTCTCCTTTAGTTCAGTGATCTCACTCTTCATGCTTTGGATAGTTTGGTCTTCAGCTGTCACTGATTCCCTCAATCAAACTATACACAGTACATGTACGGCACGCATCGCCATCGCTGCCCCACTCCTCTACCTCACACTCTGATACTGGGCTTTGACGTCACTGTGTCGTTATTCTGGAAAATTCGGAGAACTTCCTTCTGCATGTCAATGAAAGACTTGCCCTCAGCGGAAAACATTATGCGACGGAGCTCCCTCTGGATTTGTTTGTCCTTCACTCCAGTGAAAAATCGCTCCTTAAGGTTGTTTTCCCGCAACATCTTCAGGGCTGCTTTTTTATCTCCTGTTGCTGCCGATTCCATCCGGTCATAAAGGCGAATGAGTTCACTGCTAAAGTCCGCCAAGTTCTCTCCCAGCCTTTGCATTCTGGCTGCAACTCCGTGCTGAGTGGCTACACAGTTTCCTTGAAGCCATAACGGGACTTCAAGGCTTTCTTCAAAGCCTTGCTATCCTCCCTGTCTGAAGAGTCATAACACCTTGCTTCATCTTTGGCTGAGTTTGTAAGATGGGTTAGCAGAACCTTCGCTTCTTCCCTGATTCCCAGTTTATAGTAACTGCAGTACTCATCAAATTCCTGCAGCCATTCGTTGACGGTCGGGTCTTCTTGTTTCTGGGGAAATCCCCCGAACCTACTTAACTTTACAGCTGGCAAACCTCTTGGGGACGACAAGTTCTGAAAGGCCCCTGTAAGGGCTGCCACCATCTTAACGAGGCCTGGAGGTTTAGCTGAAGCTCCTGTTGTGGTAGTCGGGTCATCTTCAACACCACCTGGCATCTTGCGTCCTGTGTTTGTCTGTCAAATTTTAAATGTTGACTACCCTTCAAAGCAATTGGAACCTAATGGCTTACAGTTGTGAAAAGAAATCTATTGACATTGATTTACAACAATACTTCAATACAATAAATTCTAACTATGCTTACTCTACAAAGCTTACATCCCTGATTTAATCTATTTAATAGTTTACTCCCACATCGCCTGTAGTCTGGAGCTTTTCTAAGCCGTATCTTCCTTGCAGCGAATCTTCCCTCTGCAGCTTGTCGCTATAGTTCAAGTTCAATCCCACTTTTGACAGTACTGTAGTATTCTGGTAATTCAAGAAAGGGGGAGCGGTTGTCAGGAAGAATGCACTACCAGAACACAAGGACACGACTCGAAGTTGTAGGATATGAGTGGAATTTTATTTCCCACATACTTGAGCTAATCTGCATAAAGTTTGATACAAAGAAGAGAAACCTCTGCAAAAGCAGAAAAGAAACAACAAAAGAAAGAACATCAGTCACTACAGTTCAAAATCTCTTCATGTAACAATTTAGAGTCAACAATAAATCACTTAAAACCAAGTCAATGATACTTCAATATTCATTGAGTGAGTAAGTCTATGTAAAAGAAGAAAATGTATTTCTTATCATTCCAAAATATTTCCTTTAGCTATTAGGTGTGAAATATGACAAATCAATTTCTTCATTGAAAGTATAAGAATACATGTCACCAAAATATGAAAGCCTCAACTCTAAGATCAACATCAGAATATTCCCCTGAAATATGTATAGTCAGGGATTTTCAGTCTAATAAATGTATGTTGACTGCCTCCTTATGATTCATTATAGCACATGTTATCAACACCTGAAACAGAAGTAATATAACAAAAAATGTTTGTGTTCAAAACTATTCATCACGCTCTGCCATCCTGACTCACCCAACTAGGACTGCTCATCAACTACTTGTTGCTACGAAGACAAACAATGGTACCAGCTTCCTCTACTCAATGCTGGAATCTAAAACAAAAAACAATATCACTCCAAAAAGCACCAGAACTCTTTCTCAATCCGAAACCTGGTCAATCAGTCACCACAACAACTGTTGAACCCCTAGCTCCATCCACAAAAGGAACTCCTCGACAGAAATATAAAATGTTTTGGATACTCTACTGCAAAACTCTGATTGTCAATCTCCTCTCCTCACTGAGTGGGTTGAACAATTACGTAAACTTTCTGTAGACACAAGAAAGTTTCTTCCCAAACTGCCTAATCACTCTCTTAATAACCTTCCACCTAGATTAATTAGTTAGTCTTCCTGCAACCTTAATATTTTTAACCAAAGATATGTTTAATAAAACATACAATCAATGACCTACATTTCCATTAACAATCCAAATTCAGTATAACAACTCTCTCAATTTGAACTATTTAGTCTGTGGAATTTGAACATGCGTAATGAGGCAAAGTACACAGGCCCCTCTCTGTCTAGTCTTAGGTGACCTTGAAGATAAAATCAAGTTTTCTCACTATCACACACTACTATAACTATCCATGAATGTGACCGTTTCGTGTACTTGAATACAAATTGCTCCTCCCCCTTTTTTGCTCCTTTCTTGATTTTTTCTGTTTTCTCCCATTGTTTGAATTGTGGTCAAGAACTGACAACTCTAGCCTAATTGCCAGCATACCAGGGTAGTGGAAATGTTTTCTCTTGGGACAATACTTCATTTGGGACAATAATCGGTGACTGTCGTAAACGTGTCGTCATCGTCTTCATTGTCGGTTGTAATGCTGGAAACGTCTGTGAAACTATCATTGTCCATTTCCATGAATCTTATCAAGCTAGAAGTAGTGTCAGATAACAGTGAATCGTTATCATCTTCATGATGAATCTCGATCAAGACTTCGTTATGGAGCTGACAGCAGTCGGATACGATACTTGTTCCGTCATCGTTATTATTGTCAACGTCTGTGTTATCGCTGTTGATTTGATTAGAGGTGGAAATTGGGTCATATGTGGTGCTTGGCATGCTGTGGTATGCTTCAAGATCTCCTGTTTTACAAGCCTTTGTCAATTGACGAATATCTTTCCCAAGATTCCTGTCGAACAGGACCTGTTGAACTGGCGTTAACCAACGTGTGATCCTCCCTTTATCAGGTGGAAGGGGTTCGTGGCCACATTCATGAAATTTATCTCCAGAATTCCATGAATGGACATATTACACACATGATGTGTGATGGACTGCCACATCTCGATGAGAAGCTCTCCATGTCCATTGCAATTTGAGGCTGACCACCACAAATGATTTGTAATGGCTCTTATCCATTAGTCAAGTTCAGAATTTTCTTTTCGTTTGCTTTTGGCCAGCAACTTCTTTTTGACTGATTTGCAGACATGCCAAACATCAAATTGATGTTCAACATCAGGGTACTCTTCTCTCATTAGTTTTCTAATCCCAACGTGTCAGTTGCGACTGTGCCAACATTGATACCAGCCTCCACCAGCTCTTGCATGGCCCGTTTGAAACCTACCTTTTCCATTGCCACAGAGCTTGTAGCTTCTGACACTTGAACCAGGGCCATGGACAAGATTTTATTTGTGCTCATATTCATCATGGTATAACTGCAGTACTTTGCATTATGCCCAGGGAGATCGCACCTCCCATCCCCACATACAGTTATTTCCTTCATTTCCAACTTCCCTCCTAGCTTCTGCTACATTTTCCTTCTCTTTATTGCTTAGTAGCCGAACCCTGTCGTCATGTCTGACAAACCTTGCAAAGATAAGGTGGGGTTTGCCTTGCTGTTGCCAACTAATTCGGAAGCTGGTGCTCAAGTCTCCCTCATTGAACCCAACTCCAGCCTCTGCTGCAAACTCCACCACCAGCTTCCCAGTAGATTCCTCTGGGCTGTCAGGGACTCCCCTAACAATGATATTGTCCCGCCTCTGCTACTGTTCCATACCTAAATTTAACATATTTCCCATCTGCTTTGGGAAAGGTGCTGCGGATCAATTCAACTGCGCAGGCTGGTATGACTCTCCTCACCCCTCTTCCTATATAGTAGACCATGGACACAGTACGTAAACATTCGATAACCTGCATATATCTGTAGGACCTGTAGCAAAAGAATCAAACAATTATTGTATCCTCTCACGACTCACGCACAAGGTGCCATTTCTAACTGTAGAAGTAATAAATAAAACATGAAGTCCAGTATACCCAAATGTCCTGCGTCGAGACAGGTTGGTTATCTGGACACATGATTTCAACCATTATTCAAAGAACTTTACCAAGTATGTAAAGAAGAAAAAATATTCATGATGGTAATTATATATTATACATATTTATATATTTATATAAAATACAGTTACAACCAATTACTAATACAGTTACAACCAATTACTAAGACATTGCACGTACTAGCGGACTTAGAAAAGAAAAAAGAAAAAAGTAAACCTACTCATTTTCACACTTATCTGGTATTCGGGCAATCAAGGACGTCCTAAGAACTGCCCGTTCAAGACAAACTTTACTAAAGTCTTCATGAACAGTATTGCAAGAAATATCCTCGCTCAAAAAGTGTCGACAGTTCATGACTTCAACACAACACCGACACTGTACCAGAGTCTCCATAGGGGTGCGTACTCCACAGAAACACCAGTCGCTGTTAGCAAGATGGTCTCCGTCTGGATTTGGGGCTGGTGGGTCTTTGTCTTCGCCGCTGCCGCCGTGACGCTGAAGTCTTTCCCGTTGCCTTGCTTGCATTTCGTCAGCTGTGAATGTGGGTTTAAAATTGTAAGGCTTTGGACGTACTAGCATAGCTTCATTCTCTTCCAATGATCATCAGAATATTGGCGCTCAGATCTAGATTGGTGTTCATATGGGCTGGGTAATCTCGATGGTTGGCGACGACGATCATCAAAGTATTGATGTTTTGGTTTAGAGTGGTGTCTCTCCAGCTTGAGTTCTGGCTCATCCAAAGGCTTTAAAACCTCTTCAAGTGTCACCGAGCTGATATCATTTCTCTTTGACGAAGTTGAAGCTACAGTATAGTCTGGTGCTACTGACGGTTGTCCCATCCGGTTTGCTCTCTCAACTCTCACAGCAATATCCAGCGCTCCGTTAAAAGATGTTGCACCCATTTCATGGATTTTTATTTGCAGGGGTTTGTCGATACCCTTGCTGTTGCCTGGTGCTCAAGCCTCCCTCGTCGAATCTGACTCCAGCCTCTGCTGCAACTAGGAGCTTGTGTTCTGTACAGGACGTTTGATGTACATGTAGGTAACCCCAACATTAATCAATATCATTCTGCAGTTTATGCAATTGCTTTTATTATTTCAGAATTACATTTTCAATCAACAGTCAGGAATTAGTATCAGGAATTAAGATAAGAAATGCTACATGTTGATTTCAATAAATTTGTTTATATGTGTGCAAAAAATGAAAAAAGAAACAAATAATTACCATCCATGCCACAGGTTTATGTTATGATATACATGTATGTATCCTACAGGATTGAATGACTTAATAAAGTCCACGCATGCGCGTGTCTTATATATCTGAACTACGTTGTCGCTAACAACTTGCGTAGGGCTTCCATATCTCGCGAAATGTGCTTTGAGCTTTCGAATCACAAATTGGCTACTTGTGTTCTCCAGTCGGTTAACTTCAAAGAAGTTGCTGTAGTAATCGACGGTTACCATGTAATCTTTTCCCTTCAATGAGAAAAGATCTGTGCCTATTTTTTCCCATGGCCTTTGAGGCAGATCATGAGCCATCAGAGGCTCCTTTTGTTGCTTGACTTTGTATGATCGGCATACATCACATGTCGCGATAAACTGCTTGATTTCACTAGCCATACCAGGCCAAAGATTGATTCGCGAGCACGTCAAAGACACCCTTCCATGCCCAGATGAGATGAGTGGATCTTTTCCTTCATGTCCCTGCGAAGGCTTATTGGAATTATCACACGCTCTCCTTTGAAGATTAGACCATCATGAACTGCTAGTTCATCTCTGTAACCGAAATATGGTGTTAGCTGCTCAGGCAGAGTGTTCCGGTCACTCGGCCATCCATGTTTTTATGGAGCAGAATTGTATGGAACCTTTTAGAACAGTCTTTGCAATAGCAAGCATGCACGCCACAGTCTGCACACACAATTGTTGCTTCCTTTGGGCAGAGTATGCATGTTCCATTCATGAATGGCGCATGACCTTCAATATATGCACTAGCAAGGAGTGGCTGAAGCTAGGCTAGCCCAGTCCTTCATTATCTCCTCTTTCTTAAGCAGAAAATCATTAGGAAGGTCTTCTTTCTGTTCAACTTCAAAATTTTGGTCCAGAATAGGTCCATACTCGGAAAATATTGTTTGTTCTTCAAGTTTCTCACAGCTTCTTTTCTTCATTAGTGGTAAGAACCCTGACAATGGTACTTGCATCATGTCAACTCTCCCGCCAACAATGTATTTTTTTTTCTTCACAAACAGTTTTTTGGTCTTCCAACTGTGCACCCTCTGAAAGAAATAAAGAAGTAAAGAATGTTCTAGGTCACAAGAAGGAGGATAATATTTTGATACAACAATATTGGCTAAAATGCATATGTTTATTATGTAAGCAAATATCTGTATCGATAATTAACAACCAATATTCAATCAGGGGTGGATCCAGCCAGCAGCAAAGAGGGGGCCTAATTCACCCCTGATTGAATATTGGTTGTTATTATGGAGACAGATATTTGCTTACATAATAAACATATGCATTTTAGCCAATATTGTTGTATCAAAATATTATCCTCCTTCTTGTGACCTAGAACATTCTTTACTTCTTTATTTCCCTTTAGAGGGTACGCAGTTGGAAGACCAAAAAACTGTTTGTGAAAAAAAAATCATGCAATACACACAATTGTTGCATCTTAAATCTACTTCCATATTTACAAGTGTCCAGATGTCTGTGTCCGGATTGACCCAAACAGATGAAGAAGCTGCACAGAAAGCCAGGGCCTGCACTTAAAGTGATGAAATCACTGATTTTCTACGATGCAGGTTGACAATTCATTACATCATCACCATCTTAAACTGTGCCCTGCGTGGAGAGACAGCCAATTGGTGCGACGTTGCTGGTATGATGGTAATCTTCAGTGACAAACCGGGCGTATAGCTAAACTGCACCATTTCCAGCCTGTGTATGTTGTCCTGGGTGTGAGGATCCCACACTGTGCAGGCATACTCCAAGATTGGGCGAACAAGAGCCAAGAAGCACAATGCTTTCGTCTCTCTTGGGCAAGGCCTAATGTTCAGCAGCAAAAATGCACTGACAGAGCTGGCTTTCTTTGGTGTTGTCTTTATGTGATCTGTCCAATTCAGGTTGCTCTTGAGGTGAAAACCAAGAAATTTGAGGCTGACCCTCGCAAATGATTTGTAATGGCTCTTATCCATGGGACAAGTTCAGAATTTTATTTTGTTTGCTTTTGGCCAGCAACTTCTTTTTGACCGATTTGCAGATATGCCAAACATCAAATTGATGTTCAACATCAGGGTACTCTTCTCTCGTTACTTTTCTTATCGCAACGTGTCTGTCAGTTGCGACTGTGCCAACATTGACACCAGCTCCATCAGCTCTTGCATGGCCCGTTTGAAACCTACCTTGTCCATTGCCACAGAGCTTGTAGCTTCTGACACTTGAATTTGATTTTATTTAAGCTCATATTCATCATGGTATAACTGCAGTACTTTGCACTATGCCCATGGGGAATCGCACCTCCCATCCCCACATACAGTTATTTCTTTCATTTCCAACTTCCCTCCTATCTTCTGCTACATTTTCCTTCTCTTTATTGCGTAGTAGCCGAACCCTGTCATCATGTCTGACAATCCTTGCAAAGACGGCCAGGGGGATGCTTGCTTACTGTATAACACCCATCATTCTGTGATTTCTTGTAAATCGTAATTGTGACTTGCAGAGCATTGCACAATGCAGGAAGCTGGTGCTCAAGTCTCCCTCATTGAACCTGACTCCAGCCTCTACTGCAACCTCCACCACCAGCTTCCCAGTAGATTCCTCTGGGCTCTCAGGGACTCCCCTAGTAATGATATTGTCCCGCCTCTGCTACTGTCCATACCTAAATTCAACATAATTCCAATCTGCTTTGGGAAAGGTGCTGTGGATCAATTCAACTGCGCAGACTAGTATAACTCTTCTCACCCCTCTCCCTAGTAGGCCATGGACCCAGTAGGTAAACATTCGATAACCTGCATATCTGTAAGACCTGTAGCAAAAGAAGAAAAAAAGTGTGAGAGTGAGACAAGCTGCTTCAGCTTTAATATTCAAAGCAAATTTCTTGTTCCATTTTTTAGTAAAAGTATTGCACATATTTCCAGGCATTCACTCTTGACAATCAAACAATTATTTTATCCTCTCACGACTCACGCACAAGATGCAATTGCTAACTGTAGAAGTAATAAATAAAACAAAGTCCAGAATACCCAAATGTCCTGCGTCGAGACAGGTTGGTTATCTGGACACGTGATTTCAACCATTATTCGAAGAACTTTACAAGCAATGTTTCATAAATCTACTAAGCTATGTTGGACATGCAAGAAGAAAAAATATTCATAATGGTAATTGTATATTATACATATTTTTATGACAATTTTTTTTAAATTAAAAGCCAAAGGCATAGCCATGGCCTAAGCGGAAGCTTTATTATCCAAACACACAACCTCCTAAAATACAGTTACAACCAATTACTAATACATTGCACGTACTAGCGGACTTCGAAAAATAAAAAAAATAAAAGTAAATCTACTCATTTGCAAGTTCATCTGGTATTCGGTTGCGGTCCCTATGCCCTCTCGTATCCAAGCGGGCAATCAAGGACGTCCTAAGAACTGCCTGTTCAAGACAAACCTTACTAAAGTCTTCATGAACAGTAATGCAAGAAATATCCTCGCTCAAAAAGCATTGACAGTTCATGACTTCAACACAACATCGACACTGTAACAGAGTCTCCATTGGGGTGCATACTCCACAGAAACACCAGTCGCTGTTAGCAAGACGGTCTCCGTCTGGATTTGTGGCTGGTGGGTCTTCTTCTTCGTCGCTGCCGCCGTGACACTGAAGTCTTTCCCGTTGCCTTTTTGCATTTCGTCAGCAGTGAACGTGGGTTTGTGACTCTGGTATCCTTGAGCCTCTTCTTATTGCCTAGTAGAAAACTATTAAGAACATCAAGTAGAAGTTGTGAAATGTACAAAATATTGTTCATGGGTTGGTGGCTCTACCTCAAAATAATTAAATGCTTTGTTGCCATAGAGGCATGTGTGAGCATTGGTTAACAAACCGCACACTGCATACATCTTGCCACATGCAGGTAAACACACTTTCTGAGTTTTCTTGAAGTCAATAAAAAAAATTAATTCTACAATGTCTCCAAACAGCCATTCAACTGCGATTACACTGGACATGGATTTATTATAAGCTTCTTGATCAGGAGTTAATCGTCCCTTGAATGGTGCTTGTAGATGTGCTCTTAAACACATTTACAATCAATGACTAATACATTGCACGTACTAGCAGACTTCAAAAATAAAAGTAAACCTACTCATTTTCAAGCTTATCCGGTGTTCGGTCCCTATGCCCTCTCATATCCAAGCGGGCAATCAAGGACGTCCTAAGAACTGCCCGTTCAAGACAAACTTTACTAAAGTCTTCATGAACAGTAATGCAAGGAATAACTTCGCTCAAAAAGCGTTGACAATTCATGACTTCAACACAACATCGACACTGTAACAGAGTCTCCATCAGGGTGCCTACTCCACAGAAACACCAGTCGCTGTTAGCAAGACGGTCCCCGTCTGGATTTGGGGCTGGTGGTTCTTTGTCTTCGTCGCTGCCGCCGTGACGCTGACGTCTTTCCTGTTGCCTTGCTTGCATTTCGTCAGCTGTGAACGTGGGTTCAAAAATGAAAGGCTTTGGACGTCCTAGCATAGCTTCATTCTCTTACAATGTTCATCAGAATATTGGCGCTTCAAACTAGATTAGTGTTCATATGGGCTGGGTAATCTCGATGGTTGGCGACGACGATCATCAAAGTATTGATGTTTTGGTCTAGAGTGGTGTCTCTCCAGCTTGAGTTCCGGCTCATCCAAAGGCTTTAAGACCTTTTCAAGTGTCACCGAGCTGGTATCGTTTCTCTTTGGCGAAGTAGAAGCTATAGTATAGTCTGGTGCTACTGACAGTTGTCCCATCCGGTTTGCTCTTTCAACTCTCACAGCAATATCCAGCGCTCCGTCAAAAGATGTTGCACCCATTTTGTGGATTTTTTTTGCAGGGGTTTGTCGATACCCTTGCTGTTGCCTGGTGCTCAAGTCTCCCTCATTGAATCTGACTCCAGCCTCTGCTGCAACTAGGAGCTTGTGTTCTGTACAGGACGTTTGATGTACATAGGTAACCCCAACATTAATCAATATCATTCTGCAGTTTATGCAATTGCTTTTATTATTTCAGAATTACATTTTCAATCAACAGTCAGGAATAAGTATCAGGAATTCAGATAAGAAATGCTACATGTTGATTTCAATAAATTTGTCTATATGTGTGCAAAAAATGAAAAAAGAGACAAATAATTACCATCCATGCCACAGGTTTATGGAGCAGAATTTTATGGAACCTTTTAGAACAGTCTTTGCAATAGCAAGCATGCACACCACAGTCTGCACACACAATTGTTGCTTCTTCTGGGCAGAGTATGCATGTTCCATTCATGAATGGCGCATGACCTTCAATATATACACTAGCAAGGAGTGGCTGAAGGCTAGGGGATCATATAGACTAGAAAGATTAAATGAAAACTTACCGTTTGAAATTTGATCTTTATTTTATGAGGAAGTTGAAGAGGGAGATTACGTGAGAAGCCCGCTCTAGCATGTAAGTCAATCTTTGAAGCCGAATGGGACTACTAATCCAACAACGTTGTAATCAATAGAAAGATCTCTATAAAAGAAAAAACTCGAACTTTAACCGTTTGGGAGGGAAGCGGAGGGCACGTAATCTCCCTCTTCAACTTCCTCATAAAATAAAGATCAAATTTCAAACGGTAAGTTTTCATTTAATCTTTCTATTTTATTTCGTAAGTCTCGACGGAGACTACGTGAGAATTTAAAGCCAGTAGTCCCATTCGATTCTATGAGCAATTACCTAATTGCATAAACTGGCATAGAGAAACTCTATAAACAGAAAGTAATGCTAACTTACTACTGAATATATATTATAACCTTGCTGTAGGAACACGAGTTCGTATCTTTAGACACTCTATTAATTGCTGTTAAGCACTGCATCCGTAAACTTCTTGCCCTTGCTCTCCAAAGGCCTGTCATAGAACTTTTGGAAAGTATTTTCCTTTGCCCAGCCTGCTTGAGCCAGTATGTCTTTAAGAGGTACATCCATCCTCTTGGCAGTCGACGTGGATGCTGCGCGAGTTGAGTGTGCTTTAAACTCGGTGTTGACACCTGCGCTTCTCATCGTTAATTTTATCCAACGCGAAATTGTTTGAGAAGACGCACGATGATATGGCTTGCGATAGCAAATTAGAAGGAATCTCTCCTGACCCCTAATATCCTTGGTTCGTCGAAGATATTCTCTCAAATACCGAATGACACAAATGCGGCTATCCGCTTTATAAGCCGATACCTGAATGGAGCAACCACTACGCCCAGGTTGATTTTGCTTAAGTTTCTTGTCGAGAACACATTCCATATTCTTGTCTGTCAAATTCATCTTGTCCAAGTTCATATGGTATAATGTTTGAACTCGTTGTGCTGAAGTAAGTGCTAGAAGCATAACCAGCTTGTGTGTCAAATCCTTAAGCGGGAGCTTGGTTGCTGGATATAGCTTCCGTAAGTAGTTCAGTACAATTCCAACATCCCAAGTCTTGGTATATCTAGAAACTGGGGCCCTAAGATGAAAAACTCCCCTCATGAAACGGCTAATAGTTGTGTGCGATCCAACTGTATGAGAATCATTCTCCAGAGTTAAGAAGGAGGCCAATGCACTCCTTGCCGTGTTAATGACACTATAGCCAGCATTGCCATTATAGAACAAATCACTTAAGAATTCTAACACATTCTCAGCTTTTGTCTTGAGTTTGTTTAAATTCCTCTGCTTACAAAATGACTCCCATTTCTTTATGTACACTTTATATTGTCTTTTCGTTGAGTCCTTCCAAGATGCAGAGATGATATCAACAGTTTTTGCGCTCAGGCCTTGTTGTCGGTAGCAGCAGCTCCAAGCCTGCAACAAAGAAGATCAAGATTAGACAAAGGATGAGAGAGGTTTGACACAGGCTGTCTGAGAAGTTTCTCACTTTTGGGTAGGAACAAAGGTTCTCCAATAATCATATCCTTCAAGAGAGGGAACCAAGCCTGTGTAGGCCAATTCGGGACTACTAGTAAGCCTACTGCCTTATCGGCCATAATTTTTTGAATGCATTTTGGGACAAGACAGAAAGGAGGGAAGGCATAGAAATTCAGATTTCTCCAATCTAGTGTGAACGCATCCACTGCCAAGGCATGGGGATCTGGTCTCCATGAAACATAAGTAGACACCTGTGCATTAAGCCTAGAGGCAAACAGGTCTATGTCAGGGATACCGAAATGTTTAGCAATGCGTTCAAACTCCCTTTCATTGAGCATCCATTCTGTCCTATCATTGAATTTACGGGACATAGTGTCTGCTTCAACGTTATCCCGGCCCGCTAAACGTGCTGCTGTTATCCAAATGTCCCTTTCTATACACCAATTCCATATGTGTGTGGCAGCCTCATTACAATGTGGGGATTTCACGCCCCCCATTGCATTGACATACGCTACTGCGGTGGTATTGTCAAGCCGTAAAAGGACATGCTTATGAGACATATTGGAACAGAACGATTTAAGTGCCAGGCCAGCAGCAAGAGTCTCTAAATAATTAATTTCATTACCCTTCGCTATCACTGCCTCTTGACTGTTCCACCTACCCCCCGTATGGGTGGTCATGTTAGTTGCACCCCATCCTGCCCCACTGGCGTCTGAGCGCAATTCCAAATCAGGGTTTCTACGGTTTATCGGCCGAAAAGAAGATTCAATATGACCAATCCACCAAAGTAGTTCCCTTCTAGCTTTGTCCAAGAGTTTCATGGGCCTATCAAAGTGGCCCCTATTTAGTCTCAATGAAACTATCTTTCCTCTTTCTAGTTCGCGATAATGCAAAAGCCCATATTGAGCTGCCGGAAAAGCTGCAACTAGTTTTCCTATAACCCTTGCAACTTGCCTAATGGAGGGAGTGGCATTTTCAAGTAATGCTGTACATGTTTCCTTCAGTTCTTCCTTCTTATCTGAAGGCAAGGTCACGGTCATGTCAATAGAGTTAAGCACAAACCCAAGGAATTTGATTTCTTGAACCGGTTCTATCACCGATTTAGTGGGATGAATAATGAACCCCAATTCAGAGAGCAGTTCTGAGGTAGCTGTAACCGCCTTTGTGGCCTGTCTGTGAGACCTACCGATAATAAGGGTATCATCTAAATAGCCTAGTACAACATGGCCTGCATTGTGTAGTGAGGCAAAGGCCGGTTTCAGCAGTTTGGTGAATAGGCGAGGAGCAGAGCTAAGCCCATTTGGGAGTGCTTTATATTGCCATAACTGTCCTTCCCAGATGAAACGCAAGTATTTGCGCGACTCTGGGTGAATTGGTACTGAATAGTATGCATCTCGGAGGTCGAGAGAAGCCATGAAACAATCTGGCGATAGCAGTAAAACTGCTGAATTAATGTTATCCATCTTGAAGTGCTGATAGGCTACGCTTTTATTCAATTCAGACAAGTCAAGAATTAGTCGAAGACCCCCACTCTTTTTGGGTCTGGTAAAGATGTTAGAGATAAATTCTCCTTGTGAATGACTACAGCGTTCTATCACATTTTTTGTCTCGAGACTCAGAAGCTCTGAGCTAATTTGTCTCGACTCTAAAGCATTACGCTTGAATGTATGAAAAGGTTTCTCCCTCGAGGGGGGAAATCGAGCCGGATCAAACTCAATTTTGTAGCCTTGAACAGCACTCAAAATGTATGGATCATTGGTAATTGCACGCCATTTATCATGAAAAGACTTTATTCGACCTCCGACAGGCAGTGTGTATTCACTAGAAATAGAAGAACAATTTTGACTCACCTGATCACTGGAGTCAGGTGCCTGTTTAGCGTCTGGGACTACTTTTTCCCTCCTCGGAAAGGCCTGCGTTGGCCCGTCTGGGGTGTTTGAGTGTGTGGGGCTGGTCTGCCCCTCCACGACGGGCGGCGCCCTAAAAAAGGCCTGTTAGTGTTCATGTTACCCGCTCCAGGGTTGTGTCTTGCTGTGTTGGAAAACCAACCAGCATCTCGGGCCTGACGTTTTGCAGCCTCTGTATATCTCCTGTAAGGATGGTAGCTGGGTTTTGGAAAATTTGCGGCACCTCTCATAACACCTGCAGCCGCCTTATGTTGGTCCTGAAGGTCTTTGACCTTTTTGCCCAGTTCATCCCCGAACAGGAGCTTTGTGACCGGGTTAGCCGGCTTGCAAAGATGAGTATAGTTCTTATTCATGTCTGGTCTAATCATGTCTTTTCTCATGCAGTTCATTTCAAAGTTTGCATTACAGAGGAGTGCGAGAGCATCCTGTTGCGTATCAGACATGTTGTGAGAGTCCAAGGTTTGGACGAAAGCTCCGATTCCCTTTGTCAGTGCTTTTTGAATCCGCTGAAGTTTCAAATCTCTGCTACGAGTCTCGGCGGGGAGATTCTCCCAAATTGCGGTATTCACTTTTGGAGCGTCCATCAAAATGCAATTTGCAGGGCATGGGTACTTGGTAGCTGTTTCTTCAATTGTTTTTTCCTCCAAATTATGTCCCATCAAATAAGATGCGGAGTTTGCTAGCTCTGAATCGAGCGGCTTCCCCACGCCTGTTGGCACTGCAAATTTTGCGGCGAAGGAGGGGACCGGAGCGTCGTCGCTGTGAAGCCCAAATCCAGCGGGTTCCTCACCGGGGATTCCTCCGTGTTCCTCACCGGGGTTTCCCCCGTAATCGGCTTGCAGCGGCCCGCTGCTACCCGCTGCCATGTCATGATCATGGTTATCCCAAAATTCATCCGCCGTTGTGAAAACGTTGTCGCCTTCCCGCTGAAAATGCGGATTTTCTGAAGACGTAGACGTAGATGTCTGTTTGGGCAATGCATCTACCACTTTAGTGAGGAGTCCCTCAAAGTGATTCAGCCGCTCTTTGAGCGATTCGATCTCGTGATTTGGTTCCACATGCTTTTTCTTGGAACTACATTTTTTCGGCGTAGTTAGTGAGGTAGACGCTTTTTGCTGAGTCGGCACTGTCGAGCGCTTGGGCTCAGGATGACAGGCTAGTGAAACCCCCGCACCAGGCTTGGCTGGATGCGACGGCACGTTCTCGTTTGCTTTGCCGGGAGCACGCTCCCGCTCGGCCGAGCCCGATTTATCTCCTTCTGACATTTTCTTCTTAGAAGTAGACATGAATTGAAAGTTGTCTAGCAGAATCAGTATAATCCAGAAAATAATCCAAATTGGAAGGGGCTAACTAAAACCCAGAAAAACTGACGAAAAATCGATAGATTGACGAGTCGATTGTAGTTTCCTGCAATCATTGACCACGCGAGGAACGAATTGACTTACATGCTAGAGCGGGCTTCTCACGTAGTCTCCGTCGAGACTTACGAAATAAAATACTGGTTACTGAGAGAATGCCTCTCCTGGTTGGAGGTTTCTCCTTTGGGGTGACCTTGAATGTGAAGACATCGGCATTCACGTAGCCCAGTCCTTCATTACCTTCTCTTTCCTAAGCAGAAAATCTTTAGGAAGGTCTTCTTTCTGTTCAACTTCAAAAGTTTGGTCCAGAATAGGTCCATTCTCGGAAAATATTGTTTGTTCTTCAAGTTTCTCACAGCTTCTTTTCTTCATCAGTGGTAAGAACCCTGACAATGGTACTTGCATCATGTTAACTCTCCCGCCAACAACAATTTTTTTTTTTCTCAAACAGTTTTTTTGTCTTCCAACTGTGCACTCTCTGAAAGAAATAAAGAAGTAAAGAATGTTCTAGGTCACAAGAAGGAGGATAATATTTTGATACAACAATATTGGCTAAAATGCATATATATAAGCAAATATCTGTATCCATAATAACAACTAATATTCAATCAGGGGTGGATCCAGCCAGCAGCAAGGGGGGGGCAAAGAGGGGGCCTAATTTGTGGGAAAATATTTAGCGGCGAATAAAGGGGGGGGGTGGTAAGGAGCACAAATGTTTTCCCCAATTGGTGAGTACCGTAGATATACCAGGGGTGAGGGGGGGGGGGGAGAGCACTAAAAAAAATTGATGGTAATCTATAGTGACAAACCGGGCGTAGCGGAGCTGCACCATTTCCATCCTGTGTATGTTGTCCTGGGTGTGAGGATCCCACACTGTGCACCCATACTCCAGGATGGGACGAACAAGAGCCAAGAAGCACAATGCTTTCGTCTCTTTTGGGCAAGGCCTAATGTTACGCAGCAAAAATGCACTGACAGAGCTGGCTTTCTATGTTGTTGTCTTTATGTGATCTGTCCAATTCAGGTTGCTCTTGAGGTAAAAACAAGATACTTAGCAGTTTCCATGGATGCTGTATGACCATTTAAAAGGCTTTCTCCTGTGTGCTACCCTGGTTTCCTTCAGTTTTTTACCCATCTTCCTCTTTATTTCTGTGGAGGTCACTCCTAGCCATCTTACCATAGCATAGTCAATGCTGGCATCCACCTTGTCCTGGTCAAGCTGCCCTGTTAAAATAAAAAAAAGAGACGATAATCCTTATAAGCTACAGAAATCCTCGCATTTGATTGGCTATCTATGAGCAGATTTGTCATAGATTTGTGGAAGTTTTTATTGATAACAAGTTTTATGAAAAGGGTCAGTTACAAAAAAGCTTTCCACGTTGCAATCAGAATTATGTGGTATCAACTACGACAACTTTTGTTTCAAATGTGTAACAATCGTTGAATGAAAGCTTGGGCTGCATTAGTATTTGCTTCCTTTTTTTATAATGCATTTGGACTATTTACATTTTATGTTTTGTCGGATTCACAACAGTATTTTCCAATAGTTGCTTCCAGAGTATTATCCCATATGCAATCTATCCACTTTTTATGGAGAAAAAAAACAGTATTCATTTTCACTTTTCTGTGTTCACTAAAAACTTGGATATCTTAAGAAAGACAAACATTGTCTGTTATCCGTGTATGATTAACAATATTCAACAAAATGCAAGAATATATTTGTTTTGTTTTTTCTTCTTGTCATAGGATATACTGTAAACAAATAAAGACTGTCTAGTAAAGATACTCGTACCAACTTACCAGGCATAATTTTCAAATGCATATTCTGTAAATATTGTACATTTGTATATGCATGTACATACAGCTGTCGTATGAATGCACGGGGGGGGGGGGGGCAGGGATGTATTGCATTCAATATTGTTCTATTCATGCACTTCTGAAATAAAATAAAAACTTGTATAATGTATATGATATTTCTAATGCAATCTATTGACATTTCTGCAAGATAATGTGCAAACAGTATTATATTTCTACTTTTCACTGAAGCGACTTGTTTTGTCTGATTTATTTGTCTTCAGGGAATTAAACTTGATGGATTTAATGCAGAGCTATGAATTTCACACAGCTAGTACACTTGTAAGAGAGAGAGAGAGAGAAATGGAATATTAAGGACTGGAGGAGGGGAAAGAAGTTAAACAGATGGAGATGGGAGGAACTTTAGGGAGAGAGAGAGAAATAGGGAGATAAATAACGAAGATGTGAGTGCATGAAAGGAGGGAGGCAGAGAGAAATAGAATATTAAAGAGGAGGAGAAAGAAGTTAAACAGGTGGAGATTGGAGGAAGTTTAGAGAGAGAAATAGGGAGGTAATAACGAAGATATGAGTGAATGAAAGGAGGGAAAGAGATAAAGAGAGAAGAAAGAGGAGAGAAATGGAATATTAAGGAGGAGGGGGGAAGAAGGTAAACAGATGGATGGGAGGAAGTTCAGAGAGAGAGAGGGAAAAAAAGGCAGGTATAATAACGAAGATGTGAGTGAATGAAAGGAGAGAGGAAGAGAGAGAAAGAGGAGGGGAAAGAAGGAAACAGATGGATATGGCAGGGAATGAAAGGAGTATAAGTGGAGAAAGAGAGATAGGGGGACCATTATAACAGACATGTCAGTGAATAAAAGAAGGGAGTGGAGAGAAAGAGAAATACAGAGAGGAAAGGGAACGATGTGGGAGACAAAGACTCTTAAATGCTGTAGGAAAGAGAGCTAGGGGAGGTTCAGAGGCTGTGGGAGAAGGAGATGAAAAAGTTATTGATTTAAAGAGGAGAGAGAGATTGAGAGACGATAGGAGAGGGAAAGACTGAGAAGCTGTGTGTGAGAGAGAGAGTGAGAGGGACTACTAGAAAGAGAAGGTGGATAAAGTTAGGAAAAGAGAGGGCTTGATGACATGGAACAATATAAAATGGGGTTGTGAGACATATACATTTGTTATCAAACCAAAGAATCTTTTGTTTCAAAATTTCAATAATTCTTTTTTTTTTCGGATTTGTGCACGGTTGAAAACAACTTTGATTACACTTGGAAATTGTAAGCAGGACTGACATTCATTAAGAAAAAAATACTACTAAGGCTAAAGGTTGTACATGTCTCAGGTTTAATAAGTTTAGATGAAAAATGAGGGGAAAAGGTTGGGCTCAGTATATAACTACGTAGTAGTATACGTAGTATACACATCATTGTGGGGTCCGACTTCCAGTTTTGCATGCCCCTATTTTGAAATTAAAGATCTTTGTTCTTAGGAAGAAAACCCACAATAAAACCCAAAGAAGACCGATTCCATTTACAAAGAGTCCCCCCCCCCCCCCCCCTACTCAGTGTTATTTAGGGTACGCATGCTCGTTTCCTCTTTTTCAAAGCACCCCCTATCTGAGGACTGCCAACATTTCTGAATCCCCCTTTCGCGGGCTTTTCTTGCCTTGGAGACCCCCCTAAATCAGGAAAATTGCTCAATGTAGTACCCCCCCCCCCCCTAAATTCGGAATAATTTCTCAGGAGTCCAAAGAGATGAGAGAAAAAAAGAAAAAACACCCCCTTTTTAAAGAAATCTCGGGTGGAAAGTTAATACACCCCTTTTTTTACAATTCTCGGGCCGGACTTTGTCGCACGAAAAGTACCCCTTTACCGGACATTTTGGTAACACGCATGGGGTCATTCCGACCCCGGAGTGGGGAGGCCGGGCAAAGAGTCTATATTATTGCCAAGTTTTTCTAACTTGAAAACTGGGAATTAAATCTGCCTGATATAGCGCTCATGTGGGTGGGTGCATGGATCCCTAGACATCTATCGTTGATGCATCCAAAGTGATTCGATCATATGCGTCTGTGTAGTCTGTGTAGTCTGATTATCAGGAAATAGTTTAGATATGAAATCCTTATTCATTATTGATGAGGGAAAACGCTCTGCAAAAAAGTGATTCAGGCATACTAATATTATTACACATATGAATAGATCATTTTAAAGTGTAGATCTACAAGTGAGAAACAATAAACAAGCATTTAGAGAGAAACTACTAGGAAAGGGTTTAGAATTAGACTACTATATATTGCCGCCTGGTGGACGTCGGAGGGCCTAGGCTCAGCATTAGGCTGAGTTGAGAAGCTTGACACAACGTACCGTGTCCGAGTTGGTCCTTGGGCGTCCTATATAGCCGATAAGCCTTCTGCTCGCCAGCCACTGAATTCTTCATCATTAAATAAAAATTAGCTTTTAAAAATCCAATTTATCCAAATCTATATATCAAAAAAAGTAAATCTAATTTTAAAGGAATAAAAATCCTGAGAGAAGAGGCGTAAATATTCACTTCTGAATGAAAAACGCCTATAAATTAAAACAACAACAACAACAACAACAACTGGAAAAGAGTAGCGAGTCAACCAAAGAACAATTTTGTCTGTCATCGAGTTACACATTCCCACTTTTAAGAATGGCTGAAGACCTGCCAGAAGGATGGGAAATTCGTTACAGTAGGAGCCATAATGGTGAGTAATAATTGTATTATTGTGTGAGCTAAAAATAAGATCTAGTTCATTTTGTGACTCCGTTGTTTGGTTGTGGGCTGGACGGGACACGCGAGAGAGTATGTGGGACAACAGTTTGTAGTTGAGTGCGATGAGCTATGATTTTATGAACATGATGAATAAACGAATGAATGAATTCATGAGGATAAGTCTGCCAAACAGATAGTGTCTAGTGCCTTAATTATCTAACTGGTACAGTGGCGAAACGAAATTTTGGGGTTATTCCCGAGGGCCTGGGAGCCGTTATTGAAAAGGGGGCCGGCCCTACGTAAATGGCAGTGATGGCAGAGTCAGAGATGGATAAGGGAATAAGGAGGAGGGGAAAGTGAACTGCAAGTGTATTAGGGATGATCATCCTATCATCAGTACAATCTGGGTCGGAATCCAGCATATATTTATCAAAACAAGGTTCATGTAAAGGCACTCATGAAAAAGCCGCGCCCAGCCTCACAAAGAGGAGCACAATTGTAATCGGGAGATTGGGGGTCATTCCAGAAGGTTTGGGGGACGTTATTGAATAGAGGGGGCCGGGCGCATAAATCCTGAGCCGCAGATTCGAAGTTAAACGTTAAAAACACCCCTACGCTACAACAGTCATCACTCTTTGGTGAGAAATTTGAGAAGGGCACATTATTTTTTATGTCTTTAGAAGAAAATATATTGGTTTTGGCATTTTCTAGAATGCATAATTTCAGCATTCAAATTGGCAAAATCTTGCTTGGTCACTACGGTACGCTCCCTCGCCCAATTAAAATAAATACAAACGGTCGCTGAAAAGGATTTGGTTTAATATCTATACGTCTGCATTATTTACTATATACTCCATTTTAAGATTCCTACATAAAACTATAAACATGCAGATACTTCTAAGTGAAAATGTATTATGGGAAGGTTTAATAGATCCTGTATTTTCCCTTGCATTTTGTAATTGTGTGCTCTCACATGATTGTTTCATGGGTTATAACTATTATTCAAATCTTTCAAAATAGTATAGGGCCTCAATCAGAATAGTACTTGCGCAGTAGATTCTGATAATATCTGTGCTGTGTATCCTATAACCGTTTTTAACTAAGATAATTCATATCATCCCAAACAATGAAAAAGAATTGACGCGTTTGCTTCTTAAAGTGGTTCGTACAAAAAAGAGCTTTATATTTGTATTGTATTCATATGGAATACTGAGTAATATGAGCACATTGGTATTGTGAAAGCGAACATGAGTGATAAAGTCATTCATGAAAAACAAATATAGTACCACAGGAGTTTAATTGTTCTGGACTTCCAAATAAATATAAGTTTTCATTGCAATCATAGTACAAGCGGTTTCTATATGTACTCCACAAGGATTCAAATTTCATTTCATAACACCTGCAGTTAATGCGGGATGGGGTTGCAGCCTTTCCCCGAAAATTAAAAAATTACCAATATTCGAGCTGCCCGAATAGTTTTTTTTAAATATCTTATCTCGTATATTTTGGTGTTATATAACACTTTCACAACATACATAAGCTCAATTTTGGCTCGCTCGCTTCGCTCTCTCTCTCTCTCTCTCACTCACTATCCCTGTTCCCCTCTTTTTCTTGTCATGTTATAACTGTATCCAGGGGGATGTTCACTAAACCCTAAAATCAATCTTAAAATTGATCGGATCGATTCTAAGGGCCTAAAATTGATTTCAATTTTAGGAGCGGTTTTATGTAATTTAAATAAAATCTATTTTAGCTTAAAATTGATTTGATAAAACAGTTCACTCAGCCTTAAAATCGGAATCAATTTTAGTTGATGAAAAACCCCCTGGCTGCTTTTATTTTTGCACATTCCTGCCATCTGGGTTTTATTAAATCCTTTTTTTTTTGTAATCCATTCAATACATGCAGGTCAACCTTACTACTATAATATGGCTTCAAAGGAAAGTCAATGGGACAAACCTGAGGGCCCTCCTGCAGGCAAAGTACGTTGTTCCCATCTCCTAGTGAAACACCAAGATTCCAGAAGACCAGCCTCCTGGAAAGATGACAAGATCACTCGGACGAAAGGCGATGCTCTTCAGATACTCAAAGGTTAGTATCCATTTTCATCCTCCAGGTGTAGCTACTGGGGGGCGAATTCCCTGCCCCATCAAAAGACAACCCCCCCCCCCCCCCCCCAAAAAAAAAAAAAAAAGATTTGCATGTTTCGTTATAACAAATACATCAGTATGTGGGACAACAGTAATGGTTTTAAATTATAAATAACACAATTTTAAAGGGAATTACATTTTTTTTTAATGGGATTGCATTGTCCATGATAAAAATTTGGGACAAAATAAAAAGACTAAATAACATATTATGTACCAATTTGGTCGCTAGCAGTAAGGCTGAGGAACAACACAACTTATTTTTACATGTGTGTGTGTGTGTGTATTTGGGTTTTTACAGACGTGTATCAATCAGATATGATTATTTACGTCTGAGGACCGACTTTTAACGTCACCATCCGAAAGACGTGACTCAGATTCGAACCTGCGTCCTCGGCTGAATCAGTTTGTAACTTCCACTGTTAGCTGGATTATAGGCTCACGCCACAATGCCTAGTTGTTACAGCTTATTGTAACTTACAGCTTAAAATATGGCTTTAAGAAAGTAGCCCCCACTTTTCTTAAAGTAGCCCCCATAAAATAAAAAGTAATTTCTAGCCTGCAGTAAACCAGTATACCATTTACAGACTTTTTGAAAGTAGACACAAAGAGCGATCTTTGTAGGCAGGTGGTCTACATGCATTGATTTTGTTATTTTTATGTTTTAATGAGAATTTTTTTTCAAGGGAAACCAAAATGTAGTTTTTAAAGACAGGTGATCTGTCTTAAGCTTAGGTCTTAGGTCCTCCTCTTTCATTTGATGTATATAACACGCATGAGTGATTAAAAACAATTTGAAGAAAGGATACCAAAAAGTAATTTGGCAAACAGTATCTGAATTTCAAAGAGAAAATCACATTTCTAGAAAGTAAATTTTCTGCCCTTTTATATTACACCTCAATAGGAAAAATGAGCCAGGAATAACAAACTTCTGTTTGTTTAAAGCCCCACTGCACTACTTATAGCTTCATGTACTGGCGCCCTCTATATAGCAAACAATGCCTAATCGGTGCCTGTTAGTCCCCCATGATACCCTATTTCTTATGTTAATTGAGAGCTGATTTGATGAGATAACCACATGTCAGTATACAGACGGGCTTTGAAGTAATTCTTGCATTTCCATAATTTTATTAAACAAATCCGTTCCACTGGCTGTCTGCCCTAACAACAAAGAAGACAAAAGAATTCATGCATGGCTGATCGTCAATGAAACAGAGTTTGTTGTTTGTTGCTATGGCAGGCAGCAAGTGAAAACTGTATAGGGGATCCCTAAAGCAGGTTTGACTGTAAATCCAATCTGCCTCTCTTTTCAGGTCATAGAGCGAAGATAGTTGCAGGGGACGTCACGTTAGGAGACCTAGCTAGTACGGAAAGCGATTGCAGCTCGGCGCACAAGAAGGGCGATCTTGGATTCTTTGGCCGCAACCAGATGCAGAAGCCCTTTGAGGAAGCCTCTTTCAAACTCGACGTCGGCCAGATGAGCGAGCCAGTTTTCACAGACTCAGGCATACACATCATCCTCAGGACAGCTTGAGGAAATCAGTGGATGGTGGACGTGATAGACCAGGGGGGTGTTTCACAAATATCCTAAGTTGAACTTATCTCTAAGGTTGGACTTAACAGTTATGGAAAGCCGTTGGCATCTATGAAAATATTTTGTAAAAATTATTTTAAAATGTTGATTCAAATTATTAATATTTTCTATTACCAACAGGGATTTCATGTTCTTGATCGGGAGTTTATGAAAAGTCTAAAATACTTGAATTTTTCCTTTGGAATATATTTCATTATAAGGCTACAAATGGCTCTCCATAATATTTAAGTTCGACTTAGAATCTTTGTGAAACACCCCCCAGGGCATCGTGTTCTGAAACCGGCTTAAGTTCACCGACACCCAGTGAAAGGTGTGTCAAATTCTAATACCGGTACACAATTTTTGAAAAGAATTTAGACACATGTTTCAATGGGATGTCTGTGAACTTGTACTAATGATGGTTTCTCGACACAACACCCGAGGCCCTATTTCATAAAACTTGTTCGCAATAACAAGTACTGGTACCTTTTTTGTAAGATGGTAAAATGTATAACATTTTATTGGTTGTGAGCAAATTTGCTAATGTACGAAATAAGGCCCAGAGCCAGACATACATGTACATCTGCTTGCACTATTGCCCCGGACAATCCTCTATGCCGACTTGCTTACTTGTTAGTGGTAGTCCCTAGAACTGTCTGCCCATTTAGGCAAGTATGAATCCATTTTCCCCTGTTCTCTTTGCGAAAGACGTTATTTGAAATATATTTCAATTCATTGTTGTTTAAGAACTAAATGATTTAGCTCTTCAAATTTTCATGAAAGGATTATGATGATTTACTTAAAGTGTAGCAATCACTTTAGAAAAATGATGTGTATGGAAGGAATATATACCGATCAGTTCCTTCTGGTCAGTGCCAAATAGTTCAGTATCTAGTGTCCAAGTTAGGATCGCTTTCCTTCAACAAATCTGTCACTTTATATTGCGAGTGTTTTGTACAAAGGAGGTAGTAATTCCAAATTATACCAATTTAATACTGTCCTAATACAGTGATACAGACATCATAGATGTATTATGCACTATATACTTGTGATTCCAGGACTATTATTTTAAGAAATAATTCTATTCTCATTTTGGTCCACGGTTTTCTTTGATGGCATCATATAGATGTAGGCTTTGATGCCAAACCACTTTGATGGAAGAGAGAGAAGAAGAAGAAATTGTATTCTGCTGCAAGCACTGAGGCCCGAATTCACAAAGGAGGTTTGTCGACAAACCTTGGTTTTCGTACGTCATATGACGCGTTTTACGCGTTTTTTACAAACCTGGTTTGTAAAGAACAAAAGGAGGTTTGGCGAAACAAAAGGAGGTTTGAGCTCTAACCTTGGTCCGAGCTCAAACCTTGCTTTGTGAATTCGGGCCTATATGTTCCAGATTACTGGGTACATGTGATTTATGTTTATATATTAGGCCTACTTTCTAGCTCCAATATACAATTTGGGAAGTGAACATTTAAGAAATATGAATAAGATTTAGGCCAGACTGTGAAACTTTTGTAGGGATTTTTAGTGTATAATGTATATTAAACAGTCCCGTTTAATTTTTTTATATACTTTTTGAACAAAATGGATGCCATTTTGTGTAGCTGGTGAATAGGCTACTTTTTTAATGCAACCAAATTTGATTCCTACTTCTTTGTGAAGTGCCCCATTAGGTTTGCCCTACCTAATTATTTGCATTCTGACAACTGAAATACAATTATCTGTCACAGGTTAATGAAATAATTTGTATCAAATAAGGCACTCACAAGTTCACAGATACTGGATTGAAGTTGGTTACATTACAAAAATGACCCATTGAATAGTGATTATCCAGGAGTTTTAAAGAGAAGCATGCATAAATTAAAAACATAGGTAAACAGGTCTATTGTCTACAAGTATCATTTTGAATATCCATTTCTGGAGGAAGAAGGAGGGGGATATGGCAATTATTTTTACAGCCACTGCGTACATCAAATCAAAGGTCATTTGTTAACCATCAAAACAAAACAAGGATGTATTAATGTGATGGCGACTATCCTGTGTTATTGTAATGTTCACTGAGCATGTGAATATATTCTCGTCTAAACTTTAGCAGTCATTCAGGTATATGTCACTCTCTTGATATAAAAATGATATTTATTTATCTAGTTCCAGCTAAATTTTAGTTTAAAGATAAAAGCGATACATGTATGCACTCAATTGCTTACGGTATGCATTATTGTAAATTTTCTTTACAGGAAATAGAAATATGAGGAATAGAAAAATTCCAAATATTTGAAAATTCCAAATAAATGTGCATTTAGATTATTAGTTGTACTCTAGCAACTATTAAAGCATGCAAGTGACATAAGAATTCATATTGAATTTGTGCACACAATAATTCATGAATTTTGTCCCCCAAGTGTTTGGTTGTTAATGATATTGGAATATTATGTACATTGTATTGGTTATGTGTAAGTAATTCCATGAATATTTCTATGTCAAAGGGAATAAAATTTTCTTTAAAAAAAATGTATGTATTAATACGGTAGTCATTTATGAACCCTTCAGTCTGTATTCTAGTGATTCAAATAAACCCAACTCTAGGTTTATGATTTGTATTTCAAGGGATATAACTTAAAGGCCCACTGCACTACTTGTAGCTACTTGCGCCCTCTATATAACAAACAATGCCTAATCGGTGACCATTGGTCCCCCATGATCCTCTTTTTCTTATGTTAACTGAGAGCTGAGTTGATGAGATAACCACCTGTCCAGTGACCTTGTAGGGCGGTATAATCCCTCCTGTAAACTACGGCAGATAAGCTTGAAGAGAAGGTCGAGTTCTGGGAAAGGTATCAAAGAATATCTTAGAAAATATGTCATCTCAAAAGGATGGCTCTTCAAATACCCTCATATTCAAAGTACGACAAGTAACAGCCAACGGTTGTGGACCACACTTTCATGCCAATGCTTGTGTAATCTTACATCCCGATTTCTGTGTACAGTGCATGTTACCTTACTGGGCAAATTTCTGATTTTGATTACAATACTTCTGTGCTATATCATCAATCTTTTCCAGACCGTTTCTTTCACGAGACCAGAACTTGGCTTTTTCTTTAACCCAGGGTCTAATTTATTTAGATCTATCTTATGTTGATAATGAATGAACATGTATATACTTTTGATGTTTTTTAAAAGAGAGTGAAATAAATAAATGAAATGAAATGAAATGAAATGAAATTTAAATATTTGTTTGCGGCAGTTTTCGGCAATGTATCCGAACAAGCTCTAAGAGTTACAGAAATGACGACAAATTACGTAACAATGTCTCCTCACGAACATGTCAATTTATTCAGTACACTGACAAGATGCTCATACATAATTTATAATACATGTACTAACATAATAATATGTTGTGCTATCAATAAGAAGCCGAGCAGAGACCAGGGCCCATTTCCAGTTCAATACTTGAACTATGTGTCAGTATTTTACTTAGTATTTAGCTTAGCTAAGTAAAATGACTCGAGTCTTTAATATTCAGATTAGATCTGAATACCGGTACATGTATTTTACTTAAGTAACCCAAAAATCAAGTAAAATGCTTACTGATGGCTGCACTGCTACATCACTTAGCTAATCCAAAAATAAGCATAATACCACATGTCGCATTAAAGTGTGTGCTAACATAATTATGCGCAGCTTATGGTGACTGCAAATGAAAACCATATGCCTACCAATCAGGGCCTCCAAAATACGTCGGCTAGGGAGCCGAGTCTTATACTCAGGGTGAAATACTTAGCCAAAAGCTTCAACTGAACGCTGGCTTAACATTTGTTTATCTTCACTTCAAAACTGAGTAAAATATTGATATTTCCGATTTCAGTATTGAAGTGAATACCAGTCCATTCTTAATACTCTATACAGAAATCCGACCAAGCAATAATGATTTGTTTAAAATCAAGAGAAACACAACAGACCTTTATTGCTTGGCAGACATGTACCTGACCAAAATGTTTAAGAGAGCGCTCATCAATCTAAACCCCTCAAAAAAAAGTTTGAAAACTCAAGTTGGACATAATTAATGATGCTTTTAGTATCCTCAGAAAGAGGGTTTATTCCTTTCTAAATTATGCAACTATTCACTTTGACCCTGCCCGGCCTATTCTGATGTTCTGCTCATGCCATGGCTGCCAAATCATGACAAATATGGTATCTTTTCAAAGAGGAATAAACACCATTTCTAATGATAAGAATCAGAGCAATGATTATGAAATGATTGTTTTTTCAATTTACATGCATTCATTCAAATACATGTACAGAAACAACCGTCCTTTGATACATGTACATGAATAATGTTTAGAAAAAATGATACATGTTCAGGGGGAAAAAGTCCTCCCATACATGCATTATAATACATGAAAAGAAAAAAAATGACATGAATCCAAATAAATGTACGAAAAGGACATTTCAATGAGTAGATGACATGTATATGTTTACCCATATCTGCTATATTTTTACATTTAATGTATTATATGCAAAAAGAAATGAAAATACATAATGTACTTTGTACAAACCTTTGAGGAAGCTATTGCCAAAAGCCTGACACATTCATTAATGCTATTATTAAACAATCTAAGGGTTAGCTTTAAATAAAATGTTCAAGAATTTCCCTTATAACAAAGCATTTGTCCCACTCCTGCTATCTAACCATATACTGGCTATTGAAAACATTATTAAGCATTGAAAACATGTTATATCGTTGAATCATGACACACAGTTACTCCGGCAAAGAAGATTATAAATAAAGTTGTGTTAATAACAAGTTTTTGGTGAACATCAAATATCGCTGGTTACCTGCAAGAAGGCCTTTACTGCCATTGACTATACATTGCTGTTACGACCCTTTTGCAGGCAACCAACAATATACAGTCAAACCTGTCTATAGCGACCGCCCAAGGGAAATACAAAAAGTGGTCTTTGTTGACAGGTTCCTTTAGTACACGTTATAATGAGAAACAATTTTCAAGGGAAACAAAAAATGTGCTTGTTGTAGACAGGTGGTCACTAAAGCAGGTTTGACTGTACATGTGAAGAGGGCAACAACAAAAATATCCAGCAGTAACTGCTCTATCAAAAAAGTAAATAGATTAAAAATATAAGTAATAACACTCATTTTAGACATACCAGTAGAACACATGTCATACAGAGCAATCAAATTAGCTCTAATACTAAGAGTTCTGAATCAGATTACAACTTCTGCACTGAAAAACCAAAATAATGCCTTCTTAGTTAGAAAAATAATTGCCAAGTGCACGGTATACCAGGTAACAATCAAACATCGATAAATGCTCAAAAATTGGATTTGCAGCAACAGATATCCTTTGTACAAGCACACTGGATGCAAACTATACCCATTTTTTTTCTTCACCAAAGGTGGTTAGCTAATTTCGGTAATGTATAGTCCAACTAAGAATTGTATGTGAAATCCCTTCACCTGCAATCTACATGTATGGAGCTGGAAAACTGTATGTTAGCCATATTTGAAATACACGTATACTGCAATGATTAACTCGATATAAAAGACAAAGAAAGATGTGTAATAGGGAATACTGTAGGGTTAAACATACGCAATCAACACGTTTGATGATAACAATTTCAACAACAAAAGAAGGTAAAGCAAAAAATTTCATGTTGTACTTGATGCTGATACCGATCCCATGGGACTTTAAAAGGAATAGAGAGAAAATGCTCCAATTACGTTTCTGGTTGAAATTCTTAGGGTGGGGGTACAACGCATCGTACATGTACATGGAACTGTCCATTCATATTTTACAATGCACATTCGTTACTAGAAAGTACCATGTCATTAGTAGTAATTAGTAACTGGGTTGACACTGCTAGGAAGAAACTTAAATACCTGTAAAAAAAGAAAAAAATGTGGAGAAAGTTTTCTTTCTTTTATTCACATACATGTATAATTCGTTGATTTACAGAATTACATGTATGTATCGTGGAGACACATAAACCCCCTGAATTCTAATATACTGTACTTGTAACAATAATAGATGGGAGGGAGAGTGAGTGAGAGGGAGAGAGAGAAAGGGGGGTAGGAAGAGGGGGAGAGTAAGTAAGAGAGGAGAAAGAGAGATTTGTATGAAGAAAAGAAAAAAGAAAATTAATAATGCCACCAAAAAAAACACGCAATAACTTGCTCTGTAGATAGGTCCATATAGAAACGTATGTAGTCTCTTGAGTGCAAACAGTGGCCACAGTAGTTGGGTTACCTTCGTACAGAGGTGGCTATCATAAAATGTCTGACTCTGTATACAATAACCATGACACCAGTAAAGACTTTTGTATAAAAAGACAGCAAAAGTGTGCATGAAGCCAGTATTTAATCTGCATATTTTGCCAATTTTTGTTTACACTATGAATAAAAGTCATTATCCAACATTTGTTCCTTGTGAATATGGGGCACTAACAAATATAATATCACAAAACAATTCATTTTTATCGCTTATAATTTATAGCATTTTCACATGCTATGCTTTGCCGTTAACAAAGTCTCATTTCAACATTGAAATAATTTGATGAATCTATTAACAAAATTGTGCCAAAAATACAAGACAGTATCAAGACTATTCAAGTCGGAACAGAAATATAAAAATAACACAAATATGTTTTTGTATTGTCAATGATTGCCTCCAAACGAAGAAATGCTTTATAATATGGGTTGCACAATAGTTTTTAATGTTCATATCAAAACAGACTTTTCACTTTCTAAAATCAACATGTGAAAAAAATGGTGTCAAGTGTATAAGGTACACATGTATGGTACCTCAAAAATAGTTTGCGTTTAAAAAAAAATTAAAACATTCAATAAATGTCTAACATTCAATGTCCAATTTTGTATCTATATTGTAACAAAACATTCCAATGATAGAGGAAAATGTAACTTTTAAGTTTAAAGCAGCCTTCTCTTGTGACAAAATTCCTTCACAGTTCAGTTCACACATATAAAATATACCACCTTTCAAACATAAAATTATATACATATATGTATCAATAACAAAAGCAGCCAGAATTGTACGTTATAAAGTAATTTTGGTTGCATTCTGTGAATTGTAAACTGGAATCTAAACACAGACATGAATTGTTATCTGCTATCTTGTTTTCCCTTGTCAAAGATGAACTATGGAATTCAAAAGTATCCAATAACATTTTGAAATTCAAGAGCTACAAGTATTTAGCCAAATTATACACCTCAATTGGTCAAAAGTACTATCATGGTTATGATTCATAGAATTCACCATCTAGTCAAATGTACTTTAAACTACCAATGTCTTAGTGTTTAGCTACATGTAATGATTGGCTCTCTGAGATGATGGAAATATGCATGGTAGTCACATCCATCTAGATAGATTCTACAAGTATTTCAATTCTCTAGATCCTTCACTTCATTTCATGGCATGACCTTGGAACTAACAAACCATAAGTTAATAGTCATAGACAAGATATTTCTGAATTTTTACATTCACTCACAAAAAAAAACTTCTTTTAAATGTTTTAAAACCAGAATTTTGTAACATTCCTGTAATGTGCATTGTACGCTTTGTAAAAGCCAGATGGCAGAATCACTTTATTTATGTAAATCAGAGAAAAAGATTTTTTTTAAATGATGGCTATAGCCCTAGAACATGAGAACATGTTCTTGCAAGGTCAAAACCAAAGCCATTTTGGTATAAGCGAAATGTTCGTGTCTGCATTGTGAATGGCAGTATAAAGGTTTTATCTAGTGAAAATAGATGAAATTGAACAGGATATACTTCCCAATATGTGCAGACCGTGTAGTATTCATAATCACCTTGATGTTAAAGTACGCCTCAAGAGGCAAAGCTTATTTCAAAGGTTTCAAAGTCCTTGGAATATTATCTCTTGGCATAGAACCCGAATTGCAGCAGAAGGTTGAATCTCTGTGCATGCAGGAGGGGGCGCTATTTATTTGTATTGTGGTTTAGCGGAACGTTGGCGACTGGTGGAGGAACGGCTGCGTGCGGCGGCAGCTTGGAGCTGTATCTCGTACGCTTGTGGATGAATCTTGAATCCGTATAACCTGTATAAATACCACGTAGAAACAGAGCGCAGAGGAAAAAGTAGACAAAAACACAAGAAAAAAATTTGATAACCATGAATATCCCTATACACTCCCGTTCTACACATAACATCACTCACACGTTGAGATTTAAATTTATCTGGGCAGCGAAGTCCCTCATCCACCGCGGAGCTTTGGGATGGATGGTGGGAGATCGAGGGCGCAATTAGGAAATGGTTATTTCTTGGGGTTGCTGGACGGGCGGGCGTTGTAGCGGGTGCGTGACGCCGCTTGGTACTGAAATTCGTAAGCGAGAGGATGGATCTTGAAGCCGTAGAGTCTAGGGAGAGATGATGCACAAAAAACACAAAGAAGAAGAAGAGACGTGGGATAGGGACGGACAGAGAAGAGTCACACGGAATCAGGTGGGAGGAAGGATGAAAAAAAGAAAGAAAAAAAAATGTTGGCTTTAGGTGATGCCCTGCAACTAAATTGTTAGATTAGATAAAAGAGACGATGATGAGCAGCTGTTAAAACATGAAAGAGTTAGTTTTAGTTGCATGCCGTTTAGATGAAGAGGAAAGAGTGTTAGATGAAGATTTAAGGTTACATTCTCAGCCTTGTGGCACACCAGCAATATCTTTAATAAGGAAAGATGGAAGGAATAACAAGGATACATCAACAGCAAGATTAGTAACACATATCCTGATGTTCTCTTGATGAATACAATCAAAGAGAGGGAGAAAGATACAAGTGTTAGTAGTGAGTAAAACAAAAACATGAGCTAGAGACAAAACAAAACAATTTTCATGCAGATGAAAATGCACAAATACGTTAATAATATGGCCTAATGCTTGAACACCATTACTGTATTAATATGGAATTCGCTAATAGACAGTGAGAGGAATGTAAAATGCAGACTGCAAGGCCGAACAAGGGTAATCAAAATTCAACTTAAGTGGCGCTCTAGTTTTACTCGCAAATTTGCTGGGATTTTGTAGTCACATGATCTTCCTGTCAAAACAGGCCACATAGTATTCGACCCACACCTCACAGTTATAGGACTAAGAATGAGAAAAAATGTAGTTTTGTCTATTAAATCTCTGATGGTAATTTATTAAAATTGTAGACCTTTGGCATCTTGAAATGTAAACGTATAATTCTTTTAAATTACTGACAATAGCGCACAATCATGGCTTGAGAAAAGAAGCCACTTGTGTTGCAGAGTGCCGAAAATTTCTCAGAGCCCTGGCGTTTGCCAATGCTGTTATATTACTTTTAACTAATAAATGTGCTTAATGCTTGTGAAATTTGTAATCCAGCAAGATTAAGAATTGCAGATAATGAATCATTAACATATCCTTGTACAGCAGAATATGTGTTTTAAAATCACCGGAAGTTAGTGTGTCTACAAACAAAATTAGCTGAGGTATTGGAAGCACAATGCATTATGGGAATGTATATTGCTTTATGCGGTAGAGGGAATTGGACTGTGACACCCGCCAAGAAATTATAAAAACTTTGCAGTGATCCAGATTTGCAAACATTTTCATGCCATTAAATATCAAAGAAACGCAAACATGAAATTTTGCGATTCACAGAAGTTCCTTGCATTTTGCAAGCAGACATGGCAGAACAAAAAAATGCAAGTGTTGTCTGTTGAGGTTTTGGTTTTACAAAAGCATGTACTTTCAGATTCCATTTTATTGAAAATCATGATCAAAGATTCAAATGTTTAGATCGAAAAGAGAAAGGAAATCTTCCACAAACACAATGTGTTAGGCACTTAACAAACATGACTCCATTTTGTTTAAAACTTGGAGAATAAAAGCAAGTGTTAAGCTGGGAGGGTCATAGAGAACGAGTGAATATCCAGCCAAGACCTATATAAAAGGATAAAACTCTTCGGTTAGACAGGGAGGTAGACTGAAATTTAAGTGATCAAATGTCTATTCATTCATCAAACATATTTACATGCAAATTGACGGGACATTAACTTCTTACACTTGATAGAGAAGGAAATAAGTCAAGTCCAATGAGGTGGCCAATAGCAACAGAGAAAGGAATGCCATTAAGGCCCCATATTATTTTTAACAAGAATGATATACTAATAAATAGCCTTCACACTGAAAATGAAATGAAATAAGATATTAGCCAATGTCGAATCAAAGTAAGTAAATATCCCTTTTCAATAAAGGTTTTATTAAAAAATTATGGCATAAAAATGAGTATTAGAGAGATTAATCTTCAAATTTTCATGCCCATTCCATAGAAACTCCAATACCATGAAATGAGTTGTTAATCAGATACTACACAACAAGAATGCATTGGAAAAAAATATATGTATATAAATATCTATACAACAATTTCAATACACACAAAAAAGTGTCATACACTTGTATGTGAATAGGATTGTATGTGCATTTCATTAAAAACTTACAGGTGCATTCATACTTGCGCTTGATATGTGGTTAAGACAAGGCACTATCCATGCGACCAATGCATGGTTAAATTCAATATGAACACTCCCATTCACTTTACATATAAACACATTTAATTGAGTATATCTTTTAATAGTTGTATGAAACATGCACCAAATAAAGCTCATACAAAAACTGGATTGATGTATTTGATTTATGAATTTTAAAAGTACATCCCTCTTTGAAGATATAAAGGTGTTGTTGTTTTGTTTTTCTCATCTTTTTATACCTTATTAATGAAAAAGTCTTGAATCCTTTCAATCAAATCAAACAAACAGAATTTTAAAAATCTGTGTGTTCGTTCCAACATCTTTGGTATCTAATGTTATTAAAATTTTAAATTTAGAAATTTCCCTTGAAAATATCAGTAAGGAATGGTTGAACATTGTAATCCATTTACACCATTTGTATTTTGAAAACATTAACACTAAGCAAAAAATTAGAGGTCTGCTCTTCAACTATTGGGCTCACCGAATTCTATACACTTCTGGTGACAGATGTGTACCACAACTAGCAGTAGATTTTATTTTTGTTTAACATAAAACAAAATTTGAGGCACATTCTGCTCATGAAATTCAGTTTAATATGACAAATAACAAGAACAATTACAAGCTGACAGTTTTCCAAAACTTTAATTATTTGTCATTATGCTGACAGCAACAATCAAGTTAAACGTAACAACATTAGAACATTACATAATTTCTTCAAAGGAAAACTGTCTTCGCTAGTGTTTTGCAACCATATTCCATAATTATATCTTTTGAAGATTAGTATTTTAAATCTCACCACTGCACAAAAAATAACTTCCAAATCGACTGCATGTCACTGCAAAATTATGGTTAAATATTTGTTCTCTCATTTATTTTGTTTAATTATTACTTTTTGTTGATTGTTTCTTTTTTGATGGGGAGCAGACCTCGGTTTGAAGAGCAGACCTCACACACAGCTACTCCAAACAAACAAAAAATACTAACCTTGGTACAAACTGGTTGGGGGGTCGCTTGGGACGGTACTCCGGGTGCACCATGAAGAACATGTGTGGGAAACCGGTACCAAAGTAGGCGCCGTCGGTATGGTGGTGTCGGGATGACTTGGGGGTGTACACGTCTTGGCATTTGGGGCAATAGAGCTTGACCATGGCTTCGCCTGGGACATCGGACAAACCTGAAGAGTAGAGAGTCAGGTTTAGACCTCCAATCAATCACAAGTTTGCATTCTCCTATCTCTTACGTAAATAGTTGCGATTAATATCAATCGCAAATAAGTTGCGACTGATATCAACTTCACAACAGGGCCCAGGTTGTGAAGGAAAGAGATGGTCATCGTGTCATGTATTTCTCTAATTTCTCAACGTGGATGAACACTTTAGAGACTGAAAGCCTCAATGAAGTGACATTGTTGACATCACAACACTTTTACTAGTTGGAGAACAGTGATGCAAAGGGGACAGCATAGATGGAAAAGATGATTACGATGATGATGATGCTGATAATGCTGATGGTGGTGGTGATGATGATGGTGATGATGATGATCATCATCATCTTCTAACGGACATGATAGTGCCAATAAGGCCCTTTAGGTGCCAAAACATGGGTCGGTCGGTCGGTCAGAAATCTTCTTTTTTTCTCCTTCTTTGGGCTGATATTTCTCAGTTTTGAATGCTTTAAAAGGGCAATACAACATCTTTTTTTAAAGGCCTAATGGTGATAATGTAATCATGATTGAAATATGAAATACACTCACAGTAACATGGATCCAAAACCAAATGACCCTAATTTATAACAATCATCTCAATATCAGATATAGCAAGATGCAAAATGTTTTACAAAACTCCCTCCATCTTCATATGAGCATACTCAATAAGTTGAACGTATACAAACAGTATTAAACCAGGCCTTGTCTTATAAAGAGTTGTGATCAATCCAAATCAATCGCAAGTTTATCTCTTATGTGCATAGTTGCAATTGATATAAATCGTTTATAAGACCAATATTTCTTACCTATTGGTAGAACAAGTTGATTTTCACAATATACTCTAGGACAGTGACCAAAATCACCTTGTTGATATTTTTCAAGCTGAAAAAGAACAAGAGAGGCACATATTAAACGCAGTTATTATTATGGAGGGGGGAAATGGGAGTTGATTTCCCTTTTCTTTACCAATATCTTTCACAAGTCACTGATCTGTCTGAAAATTGCCAGCTTGTAAAATAGGTGCTATTTTTTGTGGTATTTAAAGGTAACAGATTCTCTGCAGAGATTCTACTGGTAGGCCTCCATGTCTTACTGCGAGTCTGTGTGTCCTAGACTTAAGTATATTTTAGACATACATGTACATGTAGATACTTCTCACGACACAAAATTAATTTAAATTCATGCTATACAAAGGCAAAATGTGTTGAGGTCAATTATGAAAGATATACAGCATATAACAATCTTATAAATGCCTAGGCCACACCAATGCGTTGAACCCATACATTTCCATTTGCATGTGAAAACTGGTGAAATGAGCCGACATCTGGGAATGCATGATTTGAATTGGATCTGAAGTGACATCGATATAGCTATGCTACATTTCCCATGGGTTTTAAGGGAAACGGATTGACAATACAAAGGCCTGAGAAAATGTTGGACATGTTCAATAATTTCAAATTTCCCACTGCGTTTCCACTTTAATTTCTCCACATTGAAACGCATACTTCAAACCAAGATTGCACTTTAGGATAGTAACGCATGGAAAAGGCATGCATTTCAAAAATACAGAAACAGAATGAAATCGAAATGAAAATTTTGGTGTGACCTTTCAGTTCATACATCGTAAAAAATTATTTACAATTTCCCTTTATCATTCTTTAACCATTAACTACTAAACAAAAAATAATTTGAAATTTTCATTTAAATTTTTGTAAGCACCCTTCTGCCTTCCACTGACTTACCATGAGTGCAATGCCTCTATTTGTCATGATGAACCTTGCATGTATTAAACCATATAACATTTCAGCTGCCTGTTCTATCAAGTCATTCTGGTTGGGATTCTCTTCCATTTCATCATCTGCAAAAATAATCAAGAAACAATTTTATTACAAACACAATTCTGAAATTAAGTTCTCTTTTATTTCATCATCTGCACAAGGAATCAAGAAACAAGTTGTGAGATACATGTAAGGCAGTCAAACACATTCACAAATCAAATTCCTAACTTCAACCCTTGACCCCAACACTACACTGAACCATAATCCTAAAGCTAACCTGAAACATAATTGCAAGTTACAACACAAACCCTTTATCTTTGATGTTTTTTATGCAGGCCTGGGTTTAGGGGAAAGCACTCCGTTCCTCGCTCTAGAAATTAAACCAGAGGCCCCACAAGGCCCGCATGTAGGAGAGTCACACCCTATGCCCGTTAATACACTACATTTCTCGCAAAGAGTAGGGTGTAAACCCGGTGTGTAGTGTGCATACAAAGCTGGTAATATTTCTACAGTTATTCACAATAAGCTGCATAGCCCTTATAAGATTAACAGAAGAAGGAGAAAGAACAAAAGTCACTACAGCATAATGTTGGATCACTAAATATACCCTTATATAGCATGGCTAGATTCAAACTACAAAAGAGCCATGGCAAACATACTCAATTTATCTACCTTGAATTGACCACATTCATAATGTTTTCTTATTCAAATGCTACATTTTTCTAACTTAGGCAGGGTGGCCCATTATCAGGCCCCCAAAAATGAAATCCTCGGAATATAATCAGCATTTTGAAGTAAATATTGACTAAGAATCATCAGAAGAATTATTTACTATGATTTGTACCAGGATTAATTCGCTAACTACCGTTAATCTTTTAATCTAATAACTGCCGGCGAAATTACCCGAAGGTAATTACCTTTGCGGCTAAATGGGGTAACTGTTTCACTGGGCTTCTCACCTGGTTCTAAATCTAAGATCATATCCAACGCTTGTCTATAATGTGGAACTTGTTCATTTAGACCCGTTAGATTGAATTTGTCCTGGATGTAATCTTCATCCACCTGGTTACATGGGAAGAAAAGATAAATAGTGAAAAAAATGGAAATAGATGCGCCTTGTATCCTCTGGAAAAGGCGCTATATCAAAAAATAAACATTTATTATTAATATATTACACCTGAAAGTATAAATGCCATTGCCTGCTGAACTGAGGTTACATTAAACCAGGGACCCGTGTCACGAAGCCTTTTCTCAATGACAAATGACAAAATTCAGGGACAAATCTGTTGACAACCAATCAGAAGCAAGGATTTCAGTAGCTTATCAATAACTTTTATTTGTCACTGATGACAAGTTTTGTGAAATTGGGCCCAGAACTTTGGTATTTATAATTAATACTCATTTAACCCTTTGACTTCTGATTTTTGTTTAATATGGGAACCACCCGGTTCCAGTACGCAATGGGTTAATCTGAAAAGAGATCCATCATGTTGGGCGGTTTTGGCCCCATACAAGTACATTCTGTCTGATGTATAAAAAAAAAACGCAGAGAGGCGCCAGAGAGTGGAATCACGCTTTAATAAGGCCTGAAAAATGGCATTCCTGTGCTTAAGAGTTTAACTAAATTTCATTATGGAGAGTGAAATCATCCCTCAAAATAATTAGTTTGTTAGATGAAATCATCCAAAAATATCAAAAATCAATGAAAAATAATATTATATGGATAGTGGGACCAAGGCATCTTTTCACAAAAACCGTCAAAAGTACAAGTTCACTGACATCCCATTGAAATGCCTGTTAAATTAAATAAATCTGTTTCAATGGGCTGTCAGGGAACTTGCACTTAATACAGTTTTGGGAAACGCATCCCTACAATTTAATTAAAAATAATTCTGACTCACCTCACAAAAGAACTCATTTCCTCTGAGTCCACAAAACCATGAAATCCATGATACTTCTTCGGAGCTACTCATCTTGCCTTCGATGATAGGGTTCTCCTACATGTAATCTTTTGTGTTCTGCAAAATAGCGTAAGATGCATTTTACCAACACCACTTTAGATAATGATGTACAGTTTGTGGAATGATGTACAGTTTGTCCACTCGTTTATGAAAGGACACAAACAGATCAATCTACATCTACAAAACCATGAAATCCATAACCCTTCTTCCAAACTACGGCGCTCTGCTGGTGTAAGTTCCCCGATCCGCGCACTGGTAATGTGAAAAATGGATTCTGCGTAATAAAATACCCCCAGTTCAACGTCTACTTTCATGGGTTGCCCGCCTTCCCGAGGATTTATCATTCATAACTTGAAAGTCTTTGTGCTGCATAAGTAAGAAATGTATCATGGAGCATCATTGCAGAATCTGTTTTTTCCATCCCCAATGCGTGGATCGGTAATAGGGATCGTCCGCGAGAATATGGACGATCCTTATTTTTTAAGACGTGATTTGTCCGTTTACGTCTTTACGATATCCTCGTTTATGCGGCTGATCCTTAATATTCTCGGACCAGCCCCCCTACTGTGTACACACTTAAACATTTGCTTGCAAGTCTTCAGTCAACAGGGTCAACATTGTCTACAAGTAGATCTACGACTAATTGACTAGAATCTATGCCTACACTGTAACAGAGTCAGAGATGGAAAGACACAGACAACGATAATTGACATAAATAAAAGGAATGTGATCGACTGTCAGATAAAACGAAACACTGGACCGAGTGAGTGCAGGAGTGGCTCTCAATCTCATTTCATTTCAAGATATTGATCATAGTTTGATACCCGTCTACATCGTAAGAATAGGGATTTAAACCTTGGGTGGCTTACTCTACAATAGACATGTCCCATTCTCTATCATATCATCATCAGACATCAGTCACTCATTCACAGACTACTTTCCATTGCAATGCATGCACTGCAGACATGACATCGTCACCGTGATTCACGCATTCACAATTCCTATAGACATTGCATTGCGCTTTGCATGTTCGCAAAAAAAATATGTTCACCGACATCAGAATCTCTCTATCTTACAATATGAACCTGTTATAATAAGACTACAATGTCATTCCAAACTATCTATATGTCATATAACATTCTAAAACTGCCCTACCTTACCAGTAAATAATTGAATTCCCTGTTGAAAAGTCGCGGCAAAGTGCAAAACTTCAGAAGCCGGGATTCGGATTTGTTTCCATTATATTTAATACACGGGTATACATTAGAAGTGCAAATCAGATATGTGTTACGCATATTCTCAGGTCAATAAAATAAATACGTTCCCTTCAGTGATAACCATTTTTGGTGCGTATCGTGTGCGGCGATCTTGTTTTTGTTTTTTGTATCTAATTTCCTCCTTTCTTTCACTCACTTTTTTTTCTATCATTCTTTCTTTCTTTCTATCATTCTTTCTTTTACTTGCTCTTCATTTCTTTCTTTCTTCTTTTATTTTTTTTTTCTCTACCGGTTTTTTTTTTCTTTCTTTAATCTTTCTTTCTGTTTTTCTTTCTTTCTTCCTTCATTCATTGTGTATTTCATTTTATTTCTTTCCTTCCTTTCTTATCTTTTTCTTCCTTCTTTATTTCTTTGTGTTTCTCTCCTTCTTTTCTTCTTCATTTATTGTTTTGCTTATTTTCTTTTTATTCCTCCTGTCTTTTTTAATTTCTTACTTTTTATCGAATTATTTCTTTCCTCCCTTTTTTTTCTTTTTTTCTTCCTGTAATTATTTGCATATTAATTACTTGAGAAAGCAGTAACGGATTCTTAAAGGCATTTAAAGAAGATTACAGTTAATTAACTTATTATGAACAAATACATTCCAAAAAATATATACATGCAAGTATTATATGTCATCATCTTTTAGGAGTGGCGTTAATACGTATACCATGATTTAAAAAAACGGTTATTGCCATCTATATAGCAGCGAAATCCAGATATTTCAGAAAGTGTTTGGATGAGTGGGCAAGTGCATACTATTAAGAGAGGGTCGGTAAAGCCATGGGGGCGGTCTTATAATTACAAGGTGTCTGAAATACAAAAGATCAAGGCCATTACAATGGGAGAGGTAATAATAATAACAATAATGACGTTTTATTTACCCAGGGTAGCCACTTCAGTTATGAAACTGCTCTGAAGGGTGTTGTTTCATTTCCCCTCTTTGTTGCCTTCTCCTGTTCCTTTCCTTTTCTCTCTTTTATGTTTGTTTTTATTTTTCGCCATTAAGTTGGGGTAGGGGGGCATATTCCCCTTATAATTATACACCTGGGCCAAGTTCATAGGGAACGAGGAGGTTCCTTCTGGATTTTCACATGAAGATAAAACGAGAGGGAGAAGAGGAAAGGACATGTAGGCCTAAGGTGGGGTCACATTTTCCTATCCCCCCCCCCCCCCCTCTCTCTCTCTCTCTCTCTCCCTCTCTCTCTCCACCCCTCTCTCTCACTCTCTCTCTCTCTCTCTCTCTCTCTCATTCTTCCTTGTCTCTCTATCTCTCCCTGCCCCTCTATCTCTCTCTCTCTCTCTCCTCTTTTTCTCTCTATTTCTCCCTGTCTCCGCTCCCCCCTCTCTCTCTTCATTCTTTTCCCTGTATTTCATGTTTGGCTATTATTTAATAGAGAGATGGGAGCTAGCTTAAGGTACCCCAGGCCCTCACCTGCAGTCACTATACGCTATCCCATTCTCTCTATACATTATAATGCTGTTTCATTTTTCTCAGAATGTCCATTCCTATGTGATACACTTGCAAGTTCATCTCTCCTCCTCCAACAGCAAACAGGAGGAAGGGGGGGGGGGGGGTCATTTGCAACATAAAATATTGTTGGATTAGAATTATGATTTGAATGTAAGAAACACAATAATGCTTCATAGATATCATAATTATGTTCCCTACTCTCTAAAAAAAAATCGAGTGATCACGGACGTCACTCCTCTGGAGAGTGAAAATAGAGTGAAAATAGAGTGAACATTCACTCTTTTCTTCTTAGAGAGCACTCTAAAATCAATCGATTTTCACTCCTAAACAATTAGTGATCACGGACGTCACTCCCAAGAAAGTGAAAATAGAGTGAAAATTCACCTTTTTTTTTTTAAAGAGAGTAGGTTTCATAGGCTTCTTTGGCAAACCATTTGAACTTCGCATTTGAATTTCTCCTTTATTAATTGGGAGGGTCTTTTGATGTCTTACAATATGCCTTTTTGGTCCTCCATTTAACAATTTTTTCGTTTGTATGGAATGCTATATGTTTTGGTATTTTTGTAAACAAACTTATATCATTTCAGCTCACTTTGGGGCCACCATATCTCTACAAAATTCCATGACCACTTCTGATTATTTTTTTTTACATCCGTGTTCCTTTCAAGGGGCAGAGGTACACATAGTCATAAACACTGTGATCACGGTTTGAAGCCATTTGTTACACAGTGTCTTAAATTGGCACCCCAACCCGTTGGTCTATAATAGGCGTGTGTGTGTGTGTTTTTTAAAGGGGCAGGTCTTAATTATTTTGTTTTAAATTTCATACGAATATATCGGGACGTTTTGTATGTTATGATATGTGAAAGAAACATTCATCTTCTGACTTATAACCTCTCCAATTATTTCTCTTACTTTCTTCCTTCCCTGGCAAAATCCAATCTCGGAAACCTCAATATACACAATGAAGACCCCTCCTGAAAAAAAAAATATGCCCCCTTATTGTGCCCGGACCTTCATTAGCAAAAGTTCTGGATTCCAAAAAGCATCCGAACACTGCAATAACTTTTGTTGTTGCTGTTGGTTGTTAGAGAATTTTGGAAGAAGAAAATGAGATGTTTTTAATGTTTTCGTAGAGGTTTTTCTGACTTATGTTGCCATCAACCCCCTCCTGACTTTCGTGACGTCGCGATCGGCAGCAATCAGCTGGCTTGGCGAAGGCAGGCCAGGCCGCGCGTACTTTGATTGACAGCTGTATGCAAATTAGTAGTCGACCTTCGGAACCAAGATGGCGATGACTAGAGCAGCGATAGCTACACTGGCGGGAACATGCCCCTTTAAATATGTAAATAAAAAACTATTAACACAACAAAAGAATGAGCCACGCACAGCGATATAACATGAAAGAGTATCAATATTTATTAACAGGTATACATTGTATGAAATAACTGTCATTTATGTCCATAACATATGCAAATGAAACACAAGCAAAAAGGATCTAACTGAAATAATAGGAAACTCTCCAAGTACAAGGGCATTTGAAAAGTTTATATACCATGTTTTTTTCTCGTTTTGTTTAATGATCAAAAAGTCCAAATAATATCTGTCTTTTTTTTTTAATTTTGTTTTTTTCTATGTTTCGTTTTTGTATTCTGAAACGCATTGTTGCGTATTGCACTCTAACTGAAGGTCTATTGAATTGGCATGAGTTATAGTATTGTCACATTTAAATATCAATTTGCTCACCAGAAAGAATAATTGCATATATTTATAAAACAAAATTGAAGTCACTCAGCCAAACAGCTGCAATGCTCCTATTTGGTGATTAAATATTTTTGTATTGCATACTAGCTAGGTTGTCAACTTAAAACTTCAGAAAAAATTCCTGGAAGATATAATATCCTATTGGTCGATATGATTGGAAAATAGGAAAAACAAACAGCAAGGTGAAAAGAAAATGTAATTTCAGCATCTATTTTTCTACAAGGTATAAATTCAGTAACACAAATAAAAATGCTACCTACTGAAGTGAACATACAATCTAAAGTATATGAGTACTGTAGGTTCTTGGATTATATGACATAATCATCAAAATTTGACAAGTCAAATTAAAATAATGAGCTTGATTTCAAAAAGTAAGAAAATTTGTAATTTCAAGTGCATGATATACACTTTATTCTACTTTCGAATGTGTTATTAGAGTAAACATAATTTCTACATAATACTTCCGTAGTCATATTTGTTATATGTATGACACAATCAAATAATTGGGCTTTAGTACATATAAAGACAAAGGAAATTTTCAACCAGTTTTACGATGGGTACGATGCCAAAAGATTTAAATAACACCAACAAAAAGTGATAAAAAACATGCAAATATATAATTATTAAGAAAATATATTACACATACACATACCACATGTGTATGATGTGTATGAGTTCTTTTCTACCCATATTCTTTAAAAACGATATACAAGCAGGCCTTCATATATAATCTTCATTGTATGTTCTACTTTGATTGATTTAAATGTGAATACTTATAAATTAGTTTGTTTTAATTGAATTTCTACATAATTTATTCTATTGTCACCTGTTTGCAATATAATGTAATATATTTCATATTTGGAATATGACTTAAACAGGGGCAATGCAAACTCTGCATTTTTTTATTAGTTGAATGAAATAAACAAACTTTCTAAACTTTCATGAAAGACAAAAATCTACATACTGCTTCTCAAGATTTCTGTTGCTGTCTTATCATTTTATCAGCAGATGCTTGCATTAACAATATGATACTCATGTCTATCAAAGCATGTTAAGTTTTATTTTTCTATATGCTTTGCTCAGTTAGCGTGACACAATATACAGTGCTATGTAATAAATAGATATGATTTCTGTGCATTTTTACAAGTTGCTGATATTTACAACACAACATTAGATTTAACCACATCTGTTTTCTTCCAATAAATTCCAAATACCTTTCTTGATTGATAAGGATCTAATACTTTAAACGGTTTATATGAAACTTATCACAAGTAATTAACAGTTATTCATAGAATTTTTTTATTTCTAAGAGCCAAATTTAGGGGTGTAACTGATTTGTTTTGTGACTTAAGGAGGGTGTTTACAAATAATTGGGCTATGGTTATCTATAAAATGCTGAATAACCCCCTAAAATGGGAAGATACCTCCATTTGGTTCTAGTATATAGTTATCATTTTCGTACTTCATGAACCTTCAAAATTGTTCATAGTAAGTTTGCATTCTTGAACGTTTAAATTTATGCACTTCTAGGCAATAAATAATATGAACAGATCTTTTAATAATTGATTCCACTGGAATTTCTTGTTTGCTACAATATCTTGACACAATAATAATTCAAAATGACAATAACAGTGTGAAAATCACATATTCATCATTGCTATCATGCAGAAAATAACAACATCACAAATAATACAAGTATAACTTACTAATATCATACATTACAATGTTAAAAAATATTCATGAAGGGTTAATTTGAACAAAAAACATTTAAAGAATTTTGGTCATGTTATTTTAAAACTGAGCCCTTTCCATTTACATGTCCGAAATTGAATGTGGACCTTTCCAAGTACACAAATATACTATCCTTTTGAAATTGAATTTCATTTTGTATTTCAAATATTTCTTAAATAATATTTCTATGCAAAAATATTTCATTTGACAGTAGTTAAAGAACTATCTTTGCATACTTAGAATTTGTTCTCATCCATTTTCAACAGATCTTTCTGATTTATCAAAAATTTAAATTGAATAACTTTGGCAAAAAAATATGTTAAAGTTCTTTAAGAAATATCAGCTGTCAGAGGTACATTTTAACATCTAGAAAAATACCACTATTGCACAAATATTAAGCACCTACTTTGCACAAAAATCTGATTTAAAAGGGAAATGATTTTTGTTGTTGAAAAATCTGCTAAAACTTTAGATAACATCTTCACAAAAAATTCATTGTTTATTTCCAGTTTTATGTTCTATTCTACTTCAGTTTTATGCATCTCGTAGAACAATCCACTGGTTGGTTGGTTATACGCAGAATGGGATTAAAATACGGTTGACATTTTGAGAAGGAGGGGAGGGGTCTCCTATCGTAGAAAAAATGCTGGGCCTTGAGATCTAGCAATGCAATCCAATGTCTCCTCTGCATTACCATTTCTTTAGGACACTATGCATGTGAAAGAAAAAGATAGAAAAATTGAATAAACATGTCATGTGTACATTAAAATTACCTCATACTTTCATATTTCATTTCAAATATCGATGGTAATTATTTGCATCATCAGTAAACGTTGTTTAAAATGACAAAATAAAATAAAATAAATCTAATTTAGCGTGAATACATACAGCTTTCTAAAAAAACAGTGATTCCAAGTGATTGTAAGAGCGTAGATTCTTCACAAAGATAGTAAAAAACATTTTGAAATAAACTGTTCTTGACAGACACTATGTGGATCTTGTCTTTGATGTGTTTAAAGGTCCACTCCAAAAATAATATGCTTTTAATAGATGCAGAAAAAACTAGAGAAACAGAGCAACAACAAAATTGAGTAAAATTGAATAACTAATAAGGAAGTTATGAAGTGTTTTTAAAGTATGAAATACTATGGTTGTAAGTATCGGCTTGCATGGTGATGTAGATATACATTAGGCTTGCGGTTTCACCATGTGAGAGAGGGAGGATTGAGGAGTCCTGAACAGGACTCTGGGGAATCTTTCCCTCAGTAAAGATTACTGAGAGAAAGATTGCAGAGAGTCCTTTTCAGGACTCCTTAAATTCTCCCTCTCGCATTTGGTGCACCTCCCTCTCTCATACTGTTTTCACACTGGCAATATTTTGCTTAACCCCGTACTATAGGTGGGGTTAAGGGGGGTCTTAGCCCCACCTATAGTACGGGGTTAAGCCTATTCCACTTTCTGTTCAGACTGGTTTTTACCAAAGTGGGCTAAAGTTGGCTAACCCCACCTATAGTACGGGGTTAACTAACCCTGCAAAATAGCAGGGCTAACTCCGCAATTCTGGTGCTAACTCCTGCTAACCCCGCAATTGTGGTGCTAAGCAAATGAATGAGAACAGAAACAAAAAATAGTCCGGTACTACGCAATGGAGCGTATCGCAGCTGGCCAGATGCGAAGGATGTCCAATGATAACATTCACGATATCCGGGGTTAACGAAATGCAGTGTGAGAACAGCGGGAATTTTCTTATTCCGGAATAGGCGCTAGTACGGGACTAAAAACAGCGTGTGTGAAAAGCCCCAAAAACAGTCCGGGGTTAAGGATAGTACGGGGCTAAGCAAAGTACGGGGTTAAGCAAAACCAGTGTGAAAAGAGTATCACATGGTGCAACCGCAAGCCTACTGTATAACTATGGAACTTAGAAAATCACTACACAAATTGCCAATTTGGTTATGAGTTTGTGATGTCATTGACTCACTACCGGTATTTATAAATTGCTTTATATATCTTTTGTCCCATTAATTCACCTTTTTTATTCCCCAAAACTTAGTTTCCCCATACCTTTACCCAGGTTATATGATTTATATCATATTGCGTGCATGATCATATTTCACAAACACTTTGAAGAATTTATACTTTTTTCTGAATATTGTATATTCATAATCATTGATTTTTATCAAAATAGTTTATCAAACCTCACATTTTTCATTATCTAACTGAAAAAAATTACTCTATATTTAATAATTCTTCCACACAAAAACATAATACTAACAATATATTAACTCGGATGCTGGTGTGAGGAAATAAGATTTTTAGAGGGAAAATTGGAAATTATATTATCAATGAAAAAGAAAACAATTAACAGATAGTGAGGCGATGATGGCACAGTCTCACAAGTGAGTTGCCCATTTATCTTGTGATTTTCAAAGTTTTTCATGTCATCAAAATTCACAACTTTCTTATTATTTATCTGATTTTGCTCAAACTTTTCTGAGTGGTTTGTCTAATTTTTCTGCTTCTATTGAAAGTAATTTGTTTTTTGGAGTAGACTTGCCCTTTAAACAAAGATCAAAACAATCTTTCAGTCAATGATTGAATGAAATAAAACACAATTTACAAACAAAGACCAAAGTTCGATCAGATGAAGGATATACAGAACAAACACACTGTAAAAGAAGGTACAAACTGTGCTGAGCAACGCATACCTATGACAGAAATGAAAGTTTGGCCGAAAGATGCAAAGTGTCCCCTATTTCCGTCTCTGAAGGCTCCTGATATGAAAAGCAGTGCAAAACAAAAGAGGGAGAGAGAGAGAGAGAGAGAGAGAGAGAGAAGCAGAGATCGTGAGTAATTGACAGGTAGCATGCCTTGCCCAATCACAGCTTAGTCATGTGATATTGCAGGCCAGTCACGTGATTGAACAGTTTTAGAAATATGGTGTATGAGTGGTGAAAACAAAGAAAGAAAAGCTCAACAAATTGAGAACAATCATAATTTTGTATTCCAATACTGTAGCAAAGCAAATCAAAGATGCTGTAGATTTTCTAAAGAGTAGACTAGTTTGTGATTGAAATAAAAACGTACAAAATAAGGAACTTGATCATATACTAGTTATCACTGAAGAAATTAAACTTCATAAAACTAAAGATTTAACAATCTGCTGTTGCATTAATACAAACAAATAAGCTTGTTCAGACTCTGTTCATACTTGGGGTTATCATAAAACATAGGACAATACATTTTGGAGGGCCCAGTTGAAGATTGAAGATTGAAGTTAGCATGGACAGTGACAGAAAAAATAGAAGTGGAATTCAACAAGCATCTCTAAATCTATTAAAAACTGTGCAAAGTGAGTGACACTACAAATACAAAAACAATCTCCTCAATACATGCAAGTGATGTGAACTAAAAGCCAAATGTTTATACATATTGTATGAAAAATTACAAATATTTAATTCCTCTAAAAATATATTTCGTAAATGGCTGTCACATCTACCCTCTAAGATATAAAGGCCAGTTCTCAAATCCAGGGGGAGATAGATTGTGGGTATAGACAACACAAAAATAGATTTTTTTATGGCTAAAAAAGAAGAAGACACCTTTGGTCAGTACTACCACTATGTTAGTTTGAAAACCATGAGGCATTCCAATTTTGGCACCCCCCCCCCCCTCCCTAGACATATGGGGTCATTAGATTTTAATGATATTTCTACATAAAATTCAACATTCAATTCCCCCCCCCTCCAAAAAAAAAGAAAAAGTTACCCTCATTACCCAAGAGGGTCATGACCTCTACATAAAGAATCATTGAAACACGGTAGCCATCAGAACAGAGTGTGATACCATCAGGGAAGAAGACCAAGTTTCAAAGGCTAGAGGACACCGGTGTGACTTACTTTAGAAGATCGATTGGCAGAGGGAAGATGATTGTGGAGTTCTTCTCGGCTGAGATGGTGTTGAGGGTCTGAAGGTATCTAAGCTGGAGAGCGGTAGGTGATTCTGAGATGGTATCTGCAGCTTCCTTCAGGGCTCGTGAGGCGTTCTGTTCTCCCTCTGCTGCTATTACCTAAGAATTTATAGAGGTTCAAGGTAGAATTTGGTGTATTTTTCTCATTAAAACTTACAATATGATACAATGTCTGCTTTTTCAATTGTACAAAACCTGTAATTCGACCTTGGAGCCGCGATTGATTTTTATTTAAAAATACCATTACCACTACTACTACTAATACAATGTTATATAAAAGGAAAACTTACCTTAAAACATTAACAAATGATTTACTACATCAACCTGTGATCATTTAAAAAGTACCAAAACAGCCGTTTTGTAATACTTAATACAAAGGATTTTTTGATCCAAATAGCTTGCCCGTTTAATGACGAAATACTCATTCTACTTGCCTATAGCTCCTAATTGTAGCATTTTTGCTGATTTCCAGGGACAAAGACATGATTTATGGAAGGTCTACAGAAAATTTTACATTAGGTCATACATATACATGATGCCTGTATACATCAATTATGATACAATTACTGAGTGGACTAGAAAACAACATGCTTCCAATTCAAGAATCTTGTAAAAAAGAGGACCCTTGATAAAAAAAAAAATGATGGTGTCATTGTGAGACTAGCAAAAGAGTTAGCCTGAACGTCTTTGCTAAAACCGTGTTGATCCACCATTTGCTCTGGCAATATTTGCTCCATGTTCTAAATTATCAAAGATAGAGTGTGTTCAAGGTTAGGTATAGCCTTGGGGTTAGGTATACATTTTGGGTAAAGGTTTATAGTGAGGAATACAGTTTAAGAGTGACAGTGGAAAAATTGTGTCCAGAGAATGATATAAATAGAGGCGCGGATCTACGGGGGGGGGTTTAGGGGGTTTAAACCCCCCCTTGGGCGGCCCCCCCCCCAAAAAAAAAAAGGAAAAAAAAAGAAAAAAAAAGAAAAAAAAGAAAGAAAAAAAAGAAAGAGAAAAAAACGCACGCTGGAGAGAAACCCTTTCAAGTGCAAATATTGTGAGAAGATATTCAACTCATCTGGTAACTTAACCAAACACATGATAACTCTGGATATAACTGTGTATTAAACTGTTACTTGATTTAAAAAGACGTTATCATGCACTGCTTTTTATGGTCTCCATTGTGTTAATAGATGCCAGGAAAACATCACTTACGGGGTTCAAATAAACACCCCCCCAAAAAATCGGATCGCCGCTTTGCGGCTCGTGGACGATGCTCCGCATCGTCATTATTTTGGTCAAACCCCCCCCCCTTAGCAAAAAGCTAGATCCGCCCCTGAAATACCTTTGCCCTTGCTTCCCTGGCAGCTTCTGCCTCTGCAGCCATGGCTCTTTGTAACTGAACAGGCAGACGAACGTCTTTACTGTAATGAAAAGAAATGTAAAATAGATATACAGTCAAAATAGTGACCACCTGTATAGAAAGACCACCTGTCTACTAAGATCACATTTTAGTGTTCCCCTTGAAAATGGTTTCTCATTGAAACATGTACTAAAAGAACCTTTTCATAAAGACCACCTGCCTATAAAGACCACTTTTCTTGTCTCCCTTTGGTGGTCTTTATAGACAGGTTTCACTGTACAAGTTTGTATTGTTATACACACATACATGCATCCCTGCTGCAATAGAGGGAATGCTATAGATACAGCCGGCCACGTCACTATATTTGAATCACTATGAAGCTGAACAGGTACGTATTGACCAATCTTTTTGCTGTAATAAAAAGAAATGTTTACAGGACATTACTGTAATACATAACAATATCCCTGCTGCAATGGAGAAAACGGGATGGATAGTGATGTCCAAGACTCAGTACTTAATCACTCTAAAGACAAACAGTGACTGGCAAATATAAATCGTTGCTGTAGTGGAAGAAATAGAAATTATGAAAAGGTTTTCAGTAGAGGACCATCATAACATCCCTGCTGCAATGGAGAGAACTAGATTGATAATGATGCCTGAGACTCTGTATTTGTATCACTCTCTACATTATAGGTGAACAAGTAGACAAACATATTTGCTGTGATGGAAAGAAATGTTTATGGGATATCATCATAAGCCATCAAAGCTTGCATCCTGCTGCAATGAAGAGAGTGATATGGATACTGATAGCCATACCTCTGAAGCAATAACTTATTTTGTGGCTGGAAAGAACAGGGGTGGATCCAGGAATTTCTCGAAGAGGGGGGAAGGGTTACACAAGACCATGTAATAAGAGAAAATAAAAGAAGACATTCTTAATTTTCAGAAATGTGTTATATCTTCATATTATTTATAAAGCAAAGAAAGGTCTTAAGAATACCATTTGAATCCTATTTTGTTGGTGGAAGGGAAAGGGCAGACTACATGGCCAGTTCACAAAACCTCTTCAAATAGAAATAAGGAACAGCTCAAGAGCAATAATAACACAATATTTCAGAAAGTTGATGTTATAGAGAGAGTGTCGGCAAGGATGTGGATATCATTTTGGTTGTCCAGGAGCAAATAACAGAAAATAGCAGAGGGTACGCAAATATGTATCGTGTCTGCACTTAATGGCTCCTTGATATATCTTAATGAAACCATGGCAAGGTAATACACCTGTCCCGTTCCACCTTCGTGCAAACTTGGATCAACTCTGACAATATCGCTTGTAATGTCCAGTTTTTCAAACTATATCGGTATATTATGTGTATTATCTGCTAAGAGTCAGAAGGGCAGTAGCTCGTATCATACATCAAAGTTAATGCCTTTCTGGCACTAAGTAGGCAATGGAAGCAGATTGCCAACCCCTGTTCTAGCTGTAATCTAGTCATTAAAGTCCATGTAAAGTATCAAATTTTCACTCACAAAAAGTACATCGACCCACAGTATCATCATCATTGTCTATGCTTCATGCACTTGGGGTGCGGGCAGGGCGGCCCTCAGACCATAAACCATCTACAGTGAGCCGTGACACGCTGCCTGACACATGCACTGGGAGGGATCTGGCAGGGGCTAACGACATGGCTCTTCCTTTAGCTAAATAATGGATGTAGTTGTGCGATGACTCAAAATGATGATGATGATGATGATGATGATGATGATGAACATGGTGATGAACATGGATATGTATTATACTATCAAATTTTGTAAAAGAAAACCTTGGAGGAGGGTGGGGGTTTTTTGGCAGAAAGAATGAAATTTGTGTGGCACTGATGGTTTTAGCCTCAAGGATAAATTAAGACAATGACATAACAAATACAACATGAAAAGTAATTACCTGTATGACAGGATTAAAAGAAGAGGAGGTGTTGAAGTTATGGCACAGGATATAACTATGGATAGGACTTTGTTTAAAACAAGAATCAAATTAACATTAATTTTAATAAAGGATAAGAAAAGTAATTACCGGTATGACAGAATTAAAAGAAGAGGAGGTGTTGAAGTTATGGCACAGGATATAACTACGAATAGGACTTTGTTTTTAAAAAAAAATATCAAATTAACATTAATTTGAACAAAGGATAATAAATAAGTTTTCACAAAGATGGTATTTGTACCCTCAGAAATCTTACTGCTCTTGTTCCCTGTCAATGTCACAAACTGGCATTTTGATAAAACATTTCAATCTTTTAGTGTTTCCAATGAACTATAAAGAAACGATGTGGAAAAGTTCAAAACAAATCACTGATTACAATCAAACAATGTACAAACTGAAATATGCTGTGTAGATGTACTCAAAGAAAGGTCAAAATATCACAAATGATTTCCTGCTTGAAATGTTCATCACCTGGCTGTGCGTCTGTTTGCACTTTTCAGTCGGACAAACAAATTTTATCACATGTGCCCTTTGGATTTACATCAAATTATATTCACAAACAGCCTGTCCTCTTCTCCTCCCTAAAATATAAACTCAAGTTCTCACAGAGCATAAAACTTCAATCTGGATAAATAGTGTCAGTTTCATTAATTTACATTTATCCCCATGGAAACTACCATCACAGTCTATATTTTATGCTTTTAGCATGATTGCGAGTCCATTTGCCCATTAACGCCAGTCCATGTAATGGACATCCAAAATAGGCTTTCTATAGATAATAGATTCTCCATCTGCCGTTTAATGCACGCTAATGACCACTGCATATTTTTTCCACAGAGGTTAAGACATGATTGCATGGTAATCTGTTTGCCACTCTATTGTTACTTCACTAGTTTCCTTTATTCTCCCTTAGTTGATTTTCCCATCAATTTTCATACACTGAGGGTAAATGTTAATGCAATAAAAAGTGTTTGTTCAAATAATACACATTTTTTTTAGCATACTCCAGTAAGCTCGCGTTATAACAAAATTGATTTCCTATATTTCCGTAATGTAATGCATCCTTTAATAGTGTCAAGACTCATCATTTTCAGAGGGTATATATTAAAGATAAACTTTAGTACTGGTAATGCGATTGCATTGTGAAAGAAAAGGTGTGAAAGGATCAGAAACAGTTGATCATGGAGCATGTAAGTATTGGTGTGCACTGCAAGGATCTGGAGTCATCAAAATCATATTAAATTTGACCGAGTCTTGGTAAAGTAACAAACACTCACATAGAAAGCTATATATGGGACAACACACATGGTGTCGGGGATGGTACTACCTTGGTTTCCTTGTCTTTCTATGCTCATTACTCAGCCAGTATACATTTTCTTCCAAAATTGTTTGGCACATGTCATTTATTTGTAATCTTGAACATTCAGTGTAAGTTTCGTTTGATTCTGTGAGAATTAATTTTTTTTTTTTTACCAGTACTGGAGTTTATCTTTAATTCATCAAAGAGCATTTGCTTAGAAATAATGAAAGCCTTTTGAAATTGAAAAAATATTGAAACCTTTTGAATATTCCTGGCATTAAATTTAGCTACACTTTCATTCAGATATGTTATAAACAGAATTTTGATTAACAGACATCACTAACTATTTCACCTTTTACTTTCTGGACGCATCTTTTCATGCCATTGCATTTCGCTATCAAGCTACCTAAATAACCTGCCTCCCTTCTGCAATTCCTAAGCAATAAAATACATAAGGCTGTTAGAAGTCTATGAGGCAATTTAGCTTTACACATATATTTTCCTACAGGGTTCATTTGTTCAAGGAGTATTTTAACCCAGAGATTACTTTCAGGCTAATCATACATCACATAACATCTTAAATTGATTTTGTTTCATTGTTACATTGACCATTTTAGATGGCCAACACTGTCTTATCTGTCATCAAGAAACAAAATGGCTGCTTCAATACTTACATTTCAACACGTTCGACTTTGATACCCCAGGGATCTGTCGCCTCATCCAAACTTGACTGCAATGATAAGAAAGGGCATGTGTTTATACATCTAGATACTACACAATCACTTTATGTTTTCATTATGTTTTTTTAATCGACTCTGGAAAAGTGTGACGCCATTTCAAACAGCCATCTACAGAAATTGCAAATTTTGTATCTTCAAAGTATGCAATCTATTTCTACCCCAGCAGATTTTAAGACCGTTATCAGTTCCTCAGAGATAAAAGAATCGATAAGTTACAGAGGAATTCGACCCATGTCTCAATGGCTCTATGTAACATTTCTGTGTCCTATTATTATGGTTTAGTGGTAGGTTACATTTGATGATTTGCATGTAGGAAATAAATCACACAGTAATGACTGATTGATTGTACCACAAATATGCTCCTTCTGTGACAACTTCTCTGCGGTCAATTTCTGACATTAATCTAATTGCTAAATGACTAACACTTACCTTAAACCTCATCTAACACCCAATCTGCACCCATTCCCTAACCCTCTTTGATGTCAGCAGAGAGAATATCTTCTACTTCAGGAAAATAGGGCATTAACTATGTATCAAAGTGTATGAGTTTACGTCCTTCTGGCTCCAATCCAGCGATAGTCACTGGACGAAATATGTCCTTAGAACAAGTATCCGATCCGTGGCCAGGGACCTGTTTCACAAAGCCTTTTTTCAATGACAAATGACAAAATTCAGTGTCAAATCTGTTGATGTAACCAATCAGAAGCTGGGATTTCAGTAGCTTATAACAAAAACTGTCATTTTGTCACTATGACAAGTTTGGTGAAACGCCCCCCCCCCCCCCCCCCAGATGTACCCCAGAGTAGCCATGTACATCACGGACCCGTTTCACAAAACCTTTTTTCAATGACAACTGACAGAATTCCGTGTCAAATCTGTTGATAACCAATCAGAAGCAAGTATTTCAGTAGCTTATAACAGAAACTGTTATTTGTCACTATGACAAGTTTGGTGAAACGCCCCCCCCCCCCCCCCCCCAGATGTACCTGCATATAATGGCTGATACCCTCCCGGTCTGAGAGGATCTCTGATAGGTTCTTGGTTCCGAGCACGTTCCGAAGGGTGGTCTGGGCCAGGAGTCTGGTCGAGGCGTTGGCGTCCTCCACATTAGCGATGCTGATGGTGGCGTTCTGGACTCGGTAGTAGACGACCGCATCCACGGACACCGTCACGCTGTCTTTGGTGAGAATCTATGAGACAGGAGAATGACAATCAAAAGTTTAATTGAATCGTTACACACCACTGAAAAGAACATGTTTTTCCAAGTTTTGAACATAATGTGAACAGATATGTTCAAAACTATGCTACGATGTAAAGCTTGAAAGTCATGTTCTAATCTGTTTTAGTAAAAGGTCAAAGTGCCTAATATATATATTGAAAACATACTGCAAAATTTCAGGTTATATGCTCTTGTTTGTAATTTATGTCTTTATTTGGATCGTGAATTTTGAGCATTTTAGTGAAGGTATTGAAACACTGTTTTACACACTTGGCTATGAAGACATTTGTTGCATAAAAATTCACATTCATATAGGTGAAATCAACTTGAATAAATTAATCCCCCCCCCCCTAATGGAAGTGCCCAAATGCCAAATCTATTTCACATTTTCAAAAAAATTATGCCAAGGCCATGGTACTGGTAGAAATGTGGAAATGTACAGTCTATGCAGCATACACTGTAGATATATCCACCAAGCTACCTGCAGACATATGCTTTATTTGAACTTGTGTAATGTGTCTGTTAAAGGGAAGTCCACCCTAATATTAAGTTGGTTTTCAATGGGAGCAGAAAATGAGAGGAACAGGTCAGTGAAAGTTGAGGAAAATCTGATTAGAGGTAAGAGAATTATGAATTTTTGATGGTGCAATCAATCAAACAAAAATTGGCAACTTTGTGATGCATCTTGCCAGCTCCCCTCGTATTTGCCCTGTACTAAAAATTCAAATTGTCTTTATTTTTTCCCTTACAAAAGTTCTTGATCATACTGTACATTCATCCTAAATATAATTATTGCAAATATGTTATTATACTACCCCCGTATGAAACAAATCTATTCCGTCATTAATAACTAAGAGAGTGAAAGTTTATGAGTAAATTGGAGAGGAGCTAGCAAGATATGTCACAGAGTTGCCAATTTGTGTTTTATTGATTGCAACTTCAAAAAGTTGTAACTTTCTTATTTTTAATAGGATCTTGCTAAAAATATATCACTAAATTTTTCATCCATTTCTTTGCTTCTATAAAAAACAACTTGATATCAGGGTTCGACTTCCCCTTTAAGGTTATAAGTTAACATCAGCATTAGATCATATGAGAAAGGTACCAAGGAGAAATCATCTGCAGCAAAGTATCATATTATTACCCCTGTTGTAGCTGAGCCACCATTATAAGGCGTCAGAGCATTTAAGGAATTTCTTCCTACTGGGTATCCATTTCGTACGTTTAGTATATTCTTACTTTAACATCTAAATGACTGTTTCGATATAAATATTGCAAAATCGAAGTAGTGGGGAATAAAGTAGCCCTAGACCATGAAATTGTCTGTTCAGAGCCAGAAGGGCATTAGCTCTGCTACGGTTCTACTTTGAAGTAATTACGTCACAATTAAAAAGAGAAAGAGAACGATTTGTATTCTGGCTGCATCATTACACACAGATGCATTTCACTAAGCTCCCTTACATTACTCATGTAAAAATATGACTAGAAATTATGTCTATGTCTATTTATTTGCCTGTTCAGAGCCAGAAGGGCATCAACTCTGTACTACAGTATATGAAGAATAATGACTATCTGGCTCCAAGCAGACGTATTGTTCATTTTTTAACAAAGTGCATGCAAATAACAAGAGATGTAAATTTGTTACATGTACATAACTGTAATGTACATAACTGTAATGCACATGGATTATGAGGCTGCATAACGAGGGCTTGATGCATGTACCATCCAGCCTCCAGACATTCATAGCACATATGCCTTGTTTTCCCATTACCGGTACGTGATCATGCTTTTCCCCCGTCTCTGTAATTTATGCCGGCCTGTCAATATGTCCGTGTCTTTGTAAGTTTGTAAAGTGTGGGTGTATGTGTGTGTGTCTCTCTTTCTCTCCATGGTTTTGATTACAAGCACGCAGGCCACAAGGCATTTTGCAGCGATGTCCTTCTTAGTGACTGCGATGACCATCTCAAAATGATAAAACTAAAGATAACATGCCTATTATATGTATTTTTGACCTTGCGCCCCTCTGACAAGCCAAAGTGCCCCCCCCCCTCTCTCTCTCTCTCTCTCTCTCTTTCTCTCTCTTTCTCTCTCTCAATTCTATGCTGTCTCTGTCTGTCAGTCAGTCACTGTCTCAAATATATATATATATATATCTAACACTCTCTCTCTCTCTCACTTTCTCTTCCCCATCTCCGTCTATCTTAGTCTTTGTCTGACCCGCCCCCCCCCCCTCTCTCTCTCTCTCTCTTACATACACACACACACACTGACTCACTGTCCATCTCAACCTGAATTTTCTCTCATTTTTATTTCTTGCATCCCTCCTCTCTAGCCATCCACCCCTTCCTCCATCCCTCTCTCACTCCCTCCCTCCCGGCAATATTCCTCTCTCTCTCTCTCTCTCTCTATCCGTTTATCTTTCCCTCCTTCTCCCTTTCTCTCCATCCAAATAGACTTAAAGCCAAGTCAACAAGTTCAAATCCGCCCTCTTTCCTGCATATTTGACAGTGCATAGCACTTATTCTGTAGAGGGGATTTGCTTTGGTGTTAGCTCAGATAAATTGCCTATCTCTCCTGTATTAAATTACTGTTTTTCAAGTCCTAATCAAGCTCAGATTCGGATAAAGAGAGAAGGTGGAGTATCGGAAAGACAGGGGCAGATCCAGGATGTTGGCCACAAAGGGGGGGGGGAGGCTAAATGTTGAAAAAGTTGAATGAAAGTTTTGGGATGACACATTGGTATTTAAAGGAGGAGTGTGGGTCAGTTGGTCTCCTTCCTAAATCCACCTCTGGATGAGGTCAAAGGGTCATGACAAGTATCCATTACAATTTGTGTTTTATAAGAAAGATTCAAAATAAGTATTGAGCTTGGTTAATTGGCCTAAAAACAATTCTGATTGCACATAATGAAAAAACTTGCAATTAAAAATAATGTGGTCCTCACATAAATACGTACATACACTTGCACATACATGTATTAATGATTTGAAATATATATTGAAATTAGTTTTCTATTAATTTCCCATAAAAAGAAAGGGATTATGTAATTAAGGAAGATTTTGATACCATTTTTTGTTTGCAGATGTGAAATATTAGAATCATTTTTAGCTTTGTTGACCAATGGGCAATTGAAATTTTCAATAATATTGCCAAGAAATGTATAGAACTAGAAAACATATGGTCTAAATATTTGATCATTTATGCTCAATTTCACATACGTGTGCCCCAAAGGGATTTTAAATCAGAATTCTGAACTCATGATATCCACATACACAAAATACCTTTAAAGAAATCTGGAGCACAAAATGTACATATTATGAGGCACATCAGCTACATATAGATTGAATATAGAAGAGCTGAATGGGGCCCATCACATATAAACCATCCCAAACAATGAGATCGTATCTCGGTAATGAATCCGACGTAGTCGACGCCTGACGATGGATCCTCCTGAATTCTCCGACCCGTAACCCTACCTTACCCAGATATATCTTTAATCTTGTTTGTATCAGTCTTAAATCCAGACCGATCATTCCCATCTACCCAATTTGTCTGCCTATACAAATACAGTCTTTCATGTTCACTTTGTATGCAATGGGATGAGCATTAGTATGGTGTATTGATAGTCTATGTCACAGACCCCACTTCTGTGTACCCCAGCATGAAGATGCAATGCATTTAAGTAAGGCCCAAAAAAAAAATTGTTTGGTTGTCCTCGATTGCTTTTCTGGAGTAGGGGCGGGCGGGCGGATTTTTTTTTTTTTTTTTTTTTTTTTTCCCCATTTTTTTTTTTTTAAATAATTTTTTTTCCATAAAAAAATAGATAATTGGGATTGTCAAGCAATATAAACAAACAAAGTCTATAAAAAAACTTTAATATGGTAAAAGACTAGTTTAATGTACAATGAATATCAAGACCAACACAGAAAGTATTTTGGGCTTTGAAATACAGTATAGTATAGTACAGTATAGATCTAGTACATTGTACTACTTATAGCTACTTGCGCCCTCTATGTAGCAAACAATGCCTAATCGGTGACCATTGGTCCCCATGATCCTCTTTATCTTATATTAACTGAGAGCTGATTTGATGAGATAACCACCTGTCCAGTGAACTTGCAGGGTGGTCTAATCCCTCCTGTAAAATAGTACAGATGGGCTTTAAAATGAGTTTAAGAATGCTCAGAACCTGATTTGAATGAACAGGATTTTGACATAGAAAAATAAAAATGGCAAGTTTAATAAATACCTAATTGCGTACTGAAAAGATCAAACTGGCAACGGGACGCATTTTGATCCTTGCAAATGCATAAAATGGTATGTTTGGCATTTAAAGAGAAGGTTGAGTTCTGGGAAGAGGTGAAAAATAATTTGTGAGCATTACTCATTCTTATTATGCAAGTGTGGAAGAACATCAGATAAGACGTGTTCCCTGAAAAGCATGGCTCTTCAAATGCCTTCATATTCTAAATATGCATGTAACATCGTAAAAATCGGGGGCCGGCTTTTTACGCCACGTGTTCGTGTAGTCCCATATACATCTTTCTGTGTACAGTGTTTGAAACTTTACCAAGACTTGGCCAAATTTCTTATCATTTTGATGATTCCAGAACCTTGCAATACACACAAATTCTTATATGCTAGATGATCAACCTTTTCTGGTCGGTTCCACACCGTTTCTTTCACAATGCAATCGCATGACCAGAACTCAACTTCATCTTTAAGATTGCTCCCCCCAAAAAAAAATTAAATAAAATATTAAAAAAAAATGAATAAAAAAAAAAAAAAATTGAATTAAAAAGAAAAAAATATTAAAGAAAAAAAAAAAAATACGAGCGGCCCGAAAATGACGAGCGGGCGGTCGAGGACAACCAAACAACTTTTTTTTTTTGGCCTAATGTCAAACTACAGTCAAACCTGTATATTAAGGCCACTTTCTAATTTGCACAATGTGGTGTAAGGCAAAGTTTCACACAACATCGTGCAAATAATAAAAGGGTTACATAAATTACAAAAACCTGTTTAACCCATAACATTTAATAGCTATCTGTAATGAAATGCAGAAGGCTTACAAAGGCATCTACAGTTCCACATAATATTGGTTTCCTAATGATGTTATTATCTAGCACAGGAGCTTCCTTTAAAGGTACTATGAAAAGGTTAAATTCCAATGGCATTTGAAAGATAATACTAATTTAGAACTCCCCTTAAAAAGGGGGGCTTGAAAATGTCTTTAATGGGAAAAATAATGAATATTAGTTGTCAAATAGACTAAGGAGCTATAAAGCCAATAAGTCATAGTCTTGATTTTCAGACCATTGTACCGCATGGTCGTACATTTTATGCTGCGCAAAGATTCAATCAGTTTAATTTTGGCCATTACAAGAAGTGGGTTATTGATGTAGACAAATCCTTTACAGCTCATTTTATGTATGTTATTACCAAAGAAGAAAAAAAGCCAGTCAGTCACTCAATGCTGACAATAGTGTCTGACAGTGAAGTCTAGCAAGTAAACGGGTTTCCTTGCATAACTTGAATATTAGGACACTGCTAACGTTTAAATT